>JAJAGP010000908.1:48506-265722 GCA_025084515.1 Ancistrus triradiatus | reverse complement strand
TGGCTTGGCTGATTACCAGCTACAATTATGTGAATAAGTGCTGTTGGTTAGTGGATGACCTAAGCACTTCCAGTTAATTGTTTGGAGTTATATCTAAATATCAACACGCTGTTGATATTTAGATACAGCTCCAGAATAACTTTTGGGTTTCCTCTTTTTGCAGAAAGTGTCTTCTCCTCTTTGATAAAACCCAAATGAAATGAAAGCATTGCCCTGCTGTGATCCCAAGGAACTCACTTATGTCTCTGACGTATAACCATTGAGGTAACTATCAAAGCAGTACCATTATATTGTTAAGAATTCATCTGCCAGTGAAGCTGCTGTACATGGCAATCATTTCGTCAATTCAAGAATTTTGTCTTGACTACAATTTATTCTTCATTAATCATTCATGGCAGAGTAACACCCACAGTTGGGCCACTATGACTAGGCAAGCAGAGGGGTACAGCTATGCCCCTCTAAATTCTGTCTGTGCCCCAGTATGACAAGTAAGCCTGGTCTAGAAACACCAGTGGTAGACTCCACATGACCCTAAATTGGATTACGCCTATGTGATAAATGAATGAAGGAAACATTCAAAACAATGTAATGAATATAGAGTTGGTCCCCTTCACTATTCTAGGAACAGACTCCACCTTTCTAGAAAGGCTTTCCACTAAATGCTAAATGTTTGCATGACCTTTGGGATTTACATTCCATATACATTTAGTCATTTGGCAGATGCTCATATTCAGAGAGACTTGTAATTGACATACTTTTTGAACCTAGAGTCCTAGCAAATATGGGTTATGGGCAACTGTATTTGAACCCTGGACCTTCTGATTAGTAGTCCAGTACCTTAACCCTGATTTACGATGGGGATATGTTCCAACAAATCCATCATAAGTTAATTGTAACAAGACCCAATAAGTTTAACGAGTGTTTGGTGGAGTGGTCTATAGTATATAATAGCGGAGATATAGAATGGATACTATGATAAGGAATGATAAGTACATGAATGTTTAAAACACTTACATTAACCTACAGTTTGCAAAATCATTAACACAAAATCTCATGTAATTTAGTGACTAATGGATTGAAAGTCAAAAGTAAAAGCAAAACACTGTACTGGTGAAGCCAGGGCTCTAGTATAGCTGCTAAGGCTAACTGCAGCTTATGTTATGGAGCATCAAGTTCCTGTTTCCCTTTGGTTGGCAGTCAAAACAACGCTGTTAGGACCTATGGAGACTTATTTGGATTAAGAATAAAGTATTGTAAATGTCAAAATAAAGAAAAAAACGCAAAAAATGGCAGAGATCTTCTCTGAGAAACTGCTGTTGTGTATAGTAGCGGAGATATGGAAAGGATACTGTGATAAGGAAAGATAAGTAAGTTAATGTTTAAAACACTTAAATTAACCTATAGATGGTCAAAATCATTAATACAAAGCTTATTTTATGATAAAGTGTCGAAAAACCTCATGTAATTTAGTGAGTAATGGATTGAAAGTCAATAGTAAAAGCAAAACACTGTATTGGTGAAGCCAGAGCTCTAGTATGGCTGCTAAGGCTAACTGCAGCTTATGTTATGGAGCATCAAGTTCCTGTTTCCCTTTTGGTTGGCAGTCAATACAACGCTGTTAGGACCTATGGAGACTTATTTGGACTAATTATAAATTGTAAATGTCAAAATAAAGAAAAACACGCTAAAAATGGAGGAGATCTTCTCTGAGAAACTGCTGTTGTTGCATCAGTTATATATTTTTATAGGTAACTTTCTGGACAGGTTGAATATACCATCCTTCACTAGGCACTACATTAGCAACACCAAAACACCATGTTTTGTGCCTAGTAATTCCAAGAAAGACATGGGTTTCCTGGAAACATTGCCACTGTGCTGTAATAACACATAAGCCAAAGTAGATTTGTTGGTAACACTGTTGCTCTGCAGTTAGAGTTTAGACTATCTGTACATATACATTCGTTTATTATGTATATGTCTGTGCGCACGAACGTGTGTGTAGGTGCAAGACCAATATGAATACTGGCACAGAACCTTCACAATCATTTGTCAGCCCCAAGGACTGAATTCCGAGCTCTTCCACACCAAGCACAGCAAACCATTTCTTAATGCATGAGGGCATTGTCATGCTTAAACAGAAATGGCTCTTCCACAAACTGTTGACATAGTTTCCTAGAATGTCAGCTTATGCTGTAGCATTAAGCTTTCCCTTGACTATAACTAAGTGACCCAGCCCAAACCACAACAAAACAGCCCGAGGCTGTTATTCCTCTGTGACCAAACTTAAGTTTGCTCTTCAGGCGTGGAAACCCAATCCAGGAAGTTCACGATGAAACGTTCTTGCACTGATGTTGTTTCCAGTGGCAGTTGGGAAATCAGTAGTGAGTGTTGCAACTGCGGACAATCTTTACGTGCTTCAGCACTCCGCATCCTGTTCTGTAAGCTTGTGAGTCCTAGCACTAGTGCCTGACCTGTTGTTGCATCTAGAGGTTTCCTCTTCACCACTTAGAGTTTCCTGCTGAGTTACGGCACAAGTTGGAAATATGGCATCCTGTGAAATCAGTTGCTGAGCTTTTGAATAGGACTCATTCTTTTGTCAGTGTTTGAAAATTGCATGCTTATACGCTTGATTTGATGCACCTGTTAGGTTTGGTGTGTCTGAATTAGCAGAGCACAGGAGTTTAGTTGGGGAATCTTATGTCATTTTGGCCTTGCATCGTATTATTGGGGTGAATTATTTCCGAACATGTGTGGAAACTGAAAAATCATTATTTTCGGATTGGTTTTGTAAATGGCTATATACAGAAGACAACATGGTGCTATGAAAAACAGTCCTGGTGTCAGATTCCTGGTCCAGCATCCAGACTGAGTGAGAGCGACTCAAACCTTTAGATACTCCTCCCACCCTCAGCGCTCCATTTCCATGGTGGCCAAAAGCCTGCTGCCTTAAGCATGTAACTTCTCTTGCCAAACTGAATTGCGGTTAAATGCACTTGTCCCTCCTATATACAGTGGTACCTCGGTTCTCGTCGTTACTTCCCGAAGTCGAGAACCGAAGACAACATGTACTGAACAAAGTTTTCTCATAAGGAATCATGTCAGTTGAATGAATCAGTTCCAAACCCCCAGAAAATCCACACTATATAAGGCATTATATGCACTAATGGAACTGTATTGTACAGGTACACCCTGAGGTTGGCACGGTGACTCTGTGGGTGGCACGGTCATCTCACAGCGAGAAGGTCCTGGGTTCAATCCCCAGGTGGAGCGGTCTGGGTCCCTTCTGTGTGGAGTTACCAGTGTTACCAGTTTGCTCCCACAGTCCAAAGACATGTGTGTGTGAGGTTAATTGGTGTCTCTAAAGTTCCCCTATGTGTGAGTGAGTGTCTGTGCCCTCTGATGGATTGGAGCTCTAGGGCTAGGGCTGTTCCTGCCTTGCTCCCTATCTCGCCAGCTAGGCACCGGCTCTCCTGTGACCCTGTCCAGGATCAAGCAGATAAGAAGATGAATGAATGAATGAATGAATGTGCTTTCTGATTTATGATAGGGATATGTTCCGACAAATCTATCATAAGTTAAACATATCATGAACCGATGAGTTTAATATAATCTATTATATTAAAGCGATCACCCATTGTAGGATTTGCCCTGTGGATGACCCTACCAGTTACTATGGACAAGCTCCTTTTATTTCTTCATTCCATACACACCAGCATTTGAACAGGATCAGTTAGTGACATTCGCTTCCATATTACGGATGTGTGTTGTTTGTCTTTATGCTCCTATCTGTTTAATTTATTCAAGTTGTTTGAAGTGTGGTTTATGTAAATATTACTGACATACTGTTGTGTCTATATCTCTCTATATCCAGCTTATGTTTTGTCTCCTTTCTCCTTCTGTTTCTTTTTTCTCTGTTTTAACTATTTTTTTCTCATTCATATGAGCTGTTCATTGAGGTTGTCTTTAGGTGGTTATCTGCTACAGCATTCTCACAGCGTTAGATTTCCTGCATGCGATGGTACATCCGTTTGTGGTTTTCGATGTTATGAGGTTTGTGGTGTGTATCGTACATAGGAGCTTTGCTTTGACTGCACTTCAATCTTATCTCTTTGTTTCAATCTTTGTTGCAAAGCGTTCTGTTAATGTAGTGTCATGTCATCACATCAGATTGTTAGCAGTAGATATTAGATGGTTATCCTAAGACTTTTAGTGACGCAGATCCTGTTCTTTTCATTTATTCACTACAACGTGTTGTTTCATATATATTCAGTTTACACTGGTAACCTGATTAACAAGTCCCTCTGCCAAGCTGATAAGCCCCGCCCTCCAAATGCATTGCCACATGGGTTACCAGTGTCGTAAATCATAAATGGATGTTGTTTGTGGGGAAGTGGCTGCATGTTTTGGTTGAGGTTGACTTTTAATTGATTTTTATTATTTATTCATTGGGGGTCTTGTTAATAGGGTAAAAACTGAAGCATTCAAGTAACAACTGTAGCGCATAAACTTATGGTCAAGCAGAGCATCCGAGTCAAATCTGTGTTCTTGACAGTGCATTTGTCATAATCTTCATATTCTGCACGGTGGTTTGTTCAAAGATGGTGACATAAGTTAGCTGTTGAGCTGTCTTTAACGGAAACTGATTTCTGACATAGTTTGCAGAGCACTGTCTTCTCTGAGGTCTATTGTGAACCTGACTCACTGTGTACTGAATCATGACTCGTGAATCATGAATCGAGTTTCGGCTGAGACAAATTTTTCTAGTCAAAATGCCTCGAGAACTGAATTCGACGAGGTCCGAGGTGGTCGAGAACCCAGGTACAGTACCGCTGTATAAAAATGGATGGATAGGTTTTATATGGATGGGTAAGCAGCTTAATGGATTAATGGATGGATCGATGTATAGATGGACGAACAGGTTAATGGATGGGAGGATGGAATGAGAGTTCTAGATAGCTGGATAAGCAGATGAATATGTGGGTGGATTGACGGATGGATGGATAGGTGGATGCGTGGGGTTTGCATTAGGGCTGCAACTAACGATTATTTTAATAATCGATTAATCGGTCGATTATTTTTTCGATTAATCGATGAAAAAAAAAAAAAACACTTTCCATGTCTTTATTCAGAAATATAACATTAAATAACAGAGCAAATAAGTGCTTACAATAAATTAATAATAATAAATAAAATTGATTAATAAATTAAAATAACAAATTAAATAATAAAGAAAAATAAGATCATCTCTGATGCAAACACTACATACAAACTCAGTCACTCCCTTTCTTTAGGAACTTTGCATTGCAATCCAAAAATCATGTCAACATGCTCCTGACTAAAGCTGGCTCTCTTTTTTAGAGACTATATAAATGCTAACTTATTTTGAAGATTCGCGTCCGCGGCGGCTCCGCCTCGCTCCGTTCAATCGCTCGTGTTTTTTTTCCAGCGCTGACGAAGTGCCGCAAGTAACGTAAGCAGATATGATAAGGCGGGGGACACATAAATCATGCGACCCAACGAATCGATAATGAAATTAGTTGTCGACACTTTTCATAATCGATTACTATCGATTTTATCTATTCGTTGTTGCAGCCCTAGTTTGCATGCATAGCCCTGAAAATTGTGGAAGCCCAGCATTTGCACAGACGTATATCCTTAGTTATGCAATCCAGTGTTGGCATGGATTTTGAAAGCACATGGTGCTGTTTAGAGGGATTCCTGTTTTTTATAGCCAGTAAAAGAGACCCTACAGCCCAAAAGGAAAGAGGATGGAGGCCTGTAGTGATACGGCTAATGATGGCCTGAATAACATCGAGATAGCGAGGGATGCCGTGGGAAGAGGTCATGTTGCTTTTTGGGGCCAGGGAGGTTTTCAGATGAACTGATTTGTGTAGATTCACTGCCCAGGGCACTTCACACACAGGTTACTGAATACACACACTGCCAGCTCTCTGTCCCACACACACTGATAGTAGAAGAGGTGTCAAATAGGCAAAGGGGGAAAAAAAGTAGTGAGATAGAAGGCACACAGTGGACAGCGGTTTAATCTGTCACATGGAAAAAGGGCTTGTCTAGATAATCTAGCCCGAGTTCACCACTGAGAACCTCACGTGGAGCAAATTCAATAATGCTACATTACTGTATTTGTTTACTCAGCACCCACTCATTCCCATATAAGGTGAACTGGCCTGGTTCCTCAAAAACTTACATAATACTCCAGTACGTGCCTAACTTCATTTCAGGCCGTGCTGCTCTCGTCGCTAGTCTCATGCCTACATGTGACAAGCCGTGAACTTTGATCGCTGACCCCCCAGACTGTGCTGTAAGATGAGGGTCTTGAGGGTTGGGTAAGAGAGGAAACTGGCACATCACGTTAGCGTGACACACTCCGAGCCCAGCCACTTCCTCTTTCGTTCCGAATCTGGGTACGACAAACTCACGTATGTCAGGGATTCACCGCATTAAGCTTACTTTACGTTTTTTAAAGGGGTACAAAATGGTAAAGGCTAAAACCAAAGTTGCATCATCGGTCTTCATTTGTCTGGAGTCCATTGTACTGTAGAGACAGTGCAAGTTTAGAGGTTAATTTCGGCTACATTTGCAGCATAACCCCTGTTGAACATCAACAACATAAAAAAGTACAACAATAGTGAATTTCCTGCATGCGGGGAATTTTTGTGTAACCTAATTCATGTAATAATCACAATCACGTTGACTACATCTTTAGTGTGTCTGGGTATATGGCTGTTTATGGCTAAATTAAAAAATAATTGAATTGGCTGGGTTATTAATTGGATCAACGGAGATTAGTTGTTGCTTAGTAATGACATCAATGGAAATAACATTAAAGGAAATTGAAATGTAAATGTACTTTAAAACTGAAGCATTCAAGTAAAAACTGCAGGAGGTTTCACATTTTGCCACAACACCAGATTTATGGTAAAGCAGAACATCCGAGCCATACAGTTTGTCATAATCTTCATATTCTGCATGGTGGTTAGTTGGAAGATGGTGAAATAAGTTAGCTGTTGGTCTGATTTTTAACAGCAACTGCAGCATAGTGGCTTGATGGGTAGCACTGTTGCCTAACAGCAAGAAGGTCCTGGGTTCAATCCTAGGGGGCGCAGTCTCGGTCCTTTCTGTATGAAGTCTGCATGTTCTCCCTATGATCATATGGGTTTACTCCGGGTACTCAGATTACCTCCTACAATCCAAAGACATGCACTAGGTTAATTGCTTACACTAAATTGCCCTT
Organism: Ancistrus triradiatus; assembly: GCA_025084515.1. Taxonomy (NCBI): domain Eukaryota; kingdom Metazoa; phylum Chordata; class Actinopteri; order Siluriformes; family Loricariidae; genus Ancistrus; species Ancistrus triradiatus. Next base: position 258,467 of record JAJAGP010000908.1, on the reverse strand, counting down.
AGTGTGGTAGTGTGTATTTGTGTGCTCTATGATGGATGTTCCCCATCTAGGGATGTTCCTGCCTTGCCCCATATGACAACAGCTGGGCACTGGATCTCTGGCAACCCAGTTCAGGATTAAGCAGATAAGAATCATGGAGGACCAAACAATCATGGAGGACACACACAGCTGGTCAACACTAGAAATTTTATTAGCAGTTTCATCAAAATGAACTTTTTCGTTTCATTTTGTCAAAACGAAACAGTACCAGAACTGGCTACAGCCACAGTCAGGGTCTGTATTAAAATGTGCATTTTAACATTTTAACAGCCATTTCCTTCAACGTTAGTGACCGAAACTAAAATCGTGACCTTTGAAGCAGCAATCAGCTTGGTCGAAAGTGGATGGTCCAGTGTTGCGAGCTGATTTTCATATTTACGCAGGATACGGCAATCGGATTTGGGTCAGTCTGGCATTTGACTAAGTGTAAACGCATGTGTTTAAAATCCTAACAGGACACAATACAAGACACAAGATGGACGGATCGACCGAGGGTTAAACGGGGTCTCTGTATCATGTGACTTTCTTCACGAAGAGCTCCCTGCTGCCTTTACAAGTGTACAGAGGTTGATATATTATGGCAGCCAGCTATGTACTGTGTGCTTATCATGGTTTGTCTGCTGAGCGTCAAAAAGAGGAAGACACAGCGCTGACTCACTAGGTTTCACACACGCCCATGTGTTGCTTACAACATCAGGCCAGTTACAACACTTCCCTCCTGTATCTCTCTCTACTGTGGACTCTACAGAATTGGGCCAAATCTCCGCAACTCAGTAGGATTGAACTTGACCTGCTATTACCAGGAGGTGTCCATATTAGTTTTCATCCCTCTAGCATTGTGTATTACATATCTCGATGTTAGAACATGTTTGTACTGGAATCTACAGTCCCATCCTGGAGTTGATGCATCTTCCATTTTCCGTATTCTCCATTTGGCAATCACAGACCAGGCTCCCACCCCAAGGAGAACTGGAGGCCTGGGATCTTCTAGCGAGGCGAAACGTCGCAGACACCCATCTGTGAATACGTACAAAGCCAACATTCAAAGATGCTGGCAGACCTGCCTGGAATTTACAGATTAGCCAGGACACCTATGCTGTACACTGTACATGAGCAACCAAAGCACCTGAGCATGGCGGCTCAGCATTGGGAACCAGTGCTCTACCTGTGGAGCCATTCTGGTTTGTATCCCACCTCTGGTGAGGTGAGGAAAGTTGGTTTGAAAGTTTACTTACTCTTGCAGATGGGTGTCTACACTGAGGGTGTAACATGACCAAACTATGGGTTTCCCCACATTACACCTGGTTAATGACCATCAAACAAGAACAAAGTTAAACATGACTGCGTGGATATTGTATTGGTTACTTTTTACTGCTAATGGAAAGCAAAAGTGCAAGCATTGATTTACTGCACTGTGCTGTGGAAAGCACCAGAAAGCCCATTTTACTCTAAAATACCACAATAATTATGGGGCTAGCTCAGATTCCCAGTAATGTCTCATCTCTCTGTAATTTTATGATCATCAGCCATGTCAGTCATTTTTAGCATAGTGTCTTCTACTTACAGTAGGAATCTGATCTGAAATGAGATCTTGGGACATATTTTTTATCCGCATTACCAGACCCTCGACTTACAGTTAATCTGAGCAGTTCATCGTTAAGGATTTTGTCAACAGCCCAAAAGTGGCAGCTTGGTGAAACAGGAATTTGATCTCTCAACGTTCTTATTACTAGTTCAGAGCCTTAAACACTGAGCCACCACTGTCCCATGGTCCTATTTAAAAAGTGTTCAGATGTACAAAAGCGTTTTTAAACCGGCAGGCTGTGTAGGTGTCCAACAAAGGAACTATACTGGTATCAAACAGTTTATTTAGGGCTGTAACGATCCATCGCGATGCAAACATGGCACGTTCTGTGCCACGTTCTGCGTTCTGTTTATTACGCCAACTGATGCAATTACCTTTTTGAACACCAGGGGTGCAATCATACGTCATGCACCCATAGGCATTTCAATCGATAGAGACACTCCCCGGTGGTTTTGTTTGCGATTTTCCGACTTTAAGATGGGAATTTGATAACATAAGTACACATTGAGTAGAAACCACCTTCTGAATTTCCAATTCCGATTTTTCTCCTGGCAAGCGATACGCAATACGATACTTTCCCACTCTCCCTTTCAATACGTTACTCAGTATATTCAGCACATTATTATAAAATAATCTTTGTGTTAATGATTTTGTCCAACTGTAGGTGTAAGTGTTTGAAGCATATTTAAGGTAGGCTAGGAAATGAAATATACTGTATGTATTAAAGTCATCAGTTAACGATTCATTCAGCTTACCATGGGTTTGTCGGAAGGTATCCCCATCGTAAATCGGGCAGCACCTGTTTGATTGATCAAAGTAATAAAAAACAATGTTTAACACAGGCTGAATTTTTCAGCTGGACAATTGCAGTGAGGGCAGCATGGTGCTGGTGCCGAAAGTGTTGGTGCCACAAAACTACCTACTGAGTTCTGGATTTGATCCCTGGCTAGAGTTCCATCACAGTCATTTCCTCATGCTCACACTCTTTGTGGAGTTTTTCTATGGACTTTTTCTGTCAGTGTTTGATGTCTTCTTGTGACTATGGCATAGCAAATGGTTTGAAGAAGTTAGAAAATGGAAAAATTCGGCAAACAGGGTTAAATGCGAGGTGATGGTGCGCCAGAATTACAGTGGATAACTCATTTTATTTTTGACAGTAGCCTTTAGTTGCTGCTTGAAGGGAAGCTGTGTACCTGGGAGAGCAGCATGCAGAGGGGTCGATACAGATCTGCATGTTATATTAAATAAGAAACCTTCTACCTTAAATATAAAGTATTTAATACAGCTAACGACCGCATTACATTCTGTGAAACAGGTCGTTGACCGAAATGGACGTTGACTGGACATTACCATAGCCACATAGTCTTTTTATGCTACTGTAATGTAAATACAAAGGGTATTTTCAAAAGAAATGGCAAGCAAACGATACGTAAAAGCATCAGAGATACCATTAAAAACATGAGTGGAACTCTACCATCTACACAGCATCACTAATGCTACTACATTTTTAACTAGTGGAAGTTCATGATATTTATAGAAAATGCAATAATGTACTGCTGTAACCCTGAAGGGAAAGCCATAAAACTTGAGAGGATGATGAACCTGACAAAATGCATTGATAGACAGTATTACAAACACAGAAGATCAGCCGGATGAAACAGAGACCAAACAACTGAGTGTGAACCAGTTTATATAGTTATAGGTGAGAGAGAATATACAGGTATTGGGGGGACAAACAAAGGAGTACTACTTACAATAGGACAGTCACATACATTAATGAACACCATTTATGGCCTAGTGGTTAAGGTGCAGGACTATGAACCAGAAGGTCCAGGGTTCAAATCCCACCTCAGCCAAAGCTGCCACTGTTGGGTCCTTGAGCAAGGCCCTTAACCCACAGTTGCTTGGATTGTAAGGCTGTACCAATTGTAAGTTGCTCTGGATAAGGGCGTCTGCTAAATGCTGTAAATGTAAGTCATCAACACAAACATGAGTAACTTACACAAAAAAAAGTCTCTAAACACATCAACCGAGTTAGAACAGTCCAAACGTGAGCTAAGAGTAAGGTAGTTACACACATACACATTCAAATGACAGACTTCTGCTCTTAAACTCTTAGCTCACACCTCTGCTCGTGAATCTGCAGCATTGATTGGCATCCAGAGTTAAAAGACAAATTTTTATTTCTTATTAAGACCTCAGTTGTTAGAGAACAGATGTTGTTCAGATGGTCATTAAACAGGTCATACCTGTAATGCTGAAAAAATGTCGTGAACATCATTGACATTAAGTAGGTAGGTACTCCATAGTATAACAATGAAATACATAAGAGACCAGAATCTTAACTCATTGACATTATGAAGTCATAGCCTCACAAGGTTGTTGTGAAACCGCCACATGATGTGTGATAGCGCGAGTGTGACCGTTTCATACCATTTAACACAGAAACACACATGCAGGGCACACTTGGTCTGGTGCAATAAAAACCCAGACCCATGACAGAAGGTACTCAGGAACACAACAACAGCACCTGAAAGAGACCCAGTGATAAGAATCCTCACCCTAAAATCCGGTAAGGAAGCCGGCACGGAACATGGCGGTGATGAGACTCTTTGTCAATCCGAAACTTGAAACCAAGCTCAAACCTCGCCCCACTATAATTGGCTTACAAACCATTAATGAGCTGTAAAGCCTTGATATATGCCACCAAGACTCCAAGTCCCTGTAAATGTAAAAAGTGTCAGGTCTTTCTATCCTATTGGGGACATTTGGTCCCCACCATGTAATACAGTGGTCTTGGTTCTCGTCGTTCGCTTGGTACTAGGTGCATTTGCTTAAACTTTTGTGAGTCGTTTCAGCCAAAACTTGATTCAGTACACAGTGATTCAGTGATTCATATTCACAATATCCGCTGCACAGTGTAGATCTCTGCTGTGTTCATTGTGTTTTTCTTTCTTTTTACATCTACAGTACTGTATTTGTAGTGCAAATAAGTCTCCTCGTTGTAAAATGGTTAGTAATGACAGCCAACCAAAAGGCTGCAGTTAGCATTAGCAGCTATGCTAGCACCATGAGTTCAGTAAAGTAAGCGTTTGGCTTTTACTTCTCACTTTTAATCCACTACTCACTAAATTACATGAGAACACGTTATTATAAAATAAGCTTTGTGTTAATGTTTCTCTCCAACTCTAGGTTAATGGAAGTGTTAATGTGGAAATAGTTTAAAAAAACACATAGGCTACGTTCACATTACCCTGTGAACTGTGAGTCATATCTGATTTTCTCAGAGCTGTGTGGACACACAAATCTTAGATTGGATACATATCTGATACGTGGCCATGTGACCTGAATGAGAATGCTGAGATTGAAATTCACGCGACTTTCATGTCATTCCAACTCGTCATTCGCCACAGTGCATTCTGAAGAGAAGGGAAAATAAGAGGGCGGCGGTGAAGGAGGTTTTCAGTGGTGGGATAGCGAAGTGACAGACCTCATAAATATTTGGGGTGATGTCTCTTCGCAAACAAAATTAGAAGGCACAAATCACAACCATGCTCCGTGTTTGAGGAAATTTCTAAAGAAATGGACGAACGTGGCCACAGGAGGACATGGCTGCAGTGTCAAAGGGAAAAAAAAGCTGAAGTTTAAAGAAACCAAGGACGCAAACCAAAGACGTGTCCAAATAGCGTGCTTTTTTAACATGACCATTCAAGAAGTGCCTGTTACTGGTGACTCCATTTGGATTGTTTACCTCTGGACGAGCGGGTCACGTGAAGCGTTGCACTTTTGCACTTACGTCAGTTTCAGTTCGTGAACCGTTCAGAAAAATGTCTGATATAGGTCACAAAAAATTAGGATTTGGGCCTCTTCCCATGCTGTGTGAATATAAACTGTAAATGTAAACTGAATGTATTCCACTTTAAATGTATAATGGCTGGGAAAATCCTGAATCTGAGCCTAGATCTCTTTAAAGTTTGTTTCTCATTAGAGATCTAGGCCCAGATATCTGTGTGATCCTGTGTGATATCTGTTGTAACAACAGTATATGATAAAACCTGTATTAAATCGTTTTAGTTTTGTTTAGTGTAGTCTCTGAAATGATTTGTTTACATCTCAAAAAAGTTCACTGTGTTGCTTCTTCGCAATTAATCACTTAGTGTCAGGGAGATTTCTAAGAAGCTGGTGGGAATCATTTAAGGTCATTAACACTTGTTTAAGGTGGTAACCATTGAGTGAGCCTTAAAGTATGTAATCCTAAGTATCCCGTTCTCTTGGGGTGTTTGAAACATTTAATAATTGCTTACAAGTGGTGTTCCCCTCTAAGCGTTCCTTAATGTGACCTGCACCGCCTTCTCTCTCCTCTCTCTCTCTCTCTCTCTCTCTATCTCTCTCTCTCTCGCTCTCACACACACACACACACACACAGATTAATTTTTAACGAGCCATTAATTGGTAAAAGCCCAGGGTGAGAGCTGGGGCTGTTCAAATCTCCAGCATTTCAAGCCTATCTCTTCTCTTGTTTCTGTTCCTCTGTTGAGTGATGCTTGGTTGTGGTTGCCAGGGTTGACCAAACCCTCCTGACAGGCTTGGAGCAAGGGTTTAAAAAGATTAGGAAGATCCAAGCTGGCCCAAAATCTCTGAATCAAGAGACCATTCTGGGAGCTGGGTGGGTATATTTAAAGGGACTTCACAATACGATATGCATCAATGGGCAAGATACGATTCGATTCAAGATTATATTGAGGACACGATTTGCATATTGCGATATATTGTGATATTTCCACAGTTCAATGAAAATATAAAAAACAGTGCAATACCAAGTTATGATGTACAGTCGGTAGTGTCTTAAGACATCACATTACGTTGATAGTCAGCGACAGAGTGAGTCAAAACACCGTACTGCAAACATGTTATAGGAGAGCGATTTTACACCCCATTTAAAAAATAGATATGTGAGCTGAAAATCGAGGAAGTATGTCACAAAAATAATATACAGTGGATGCTTGAAGTGTGAATGTTGAGATCATAAGATTTCACACACGTCCTAAAAGTGATAAAGAGAAACCAGTTTAAACAAATGAGACAAAAATATTTAACTTGGTATTTTATTTATTGAGGAAATGATCCAAGTATACATATTAGTGAGTGGTAAAAAGTATGGAACCTTTGCGTTCAGTATCTGCTGTGGACCCCCGGCAGCAATAAACTGCAGCTAAACGTTTCCTGTAGCTGTTGATCAGTCCTGCCACCAGCTTGGAGGAATTTCGCCCCCTTCCTCCGTTACAGAAACGCTTCGCTAGGGATGTTGTGGGTTTCTGTACAAGTAGCTGACCTCACTTCAGGTCCTTCACAACATTTTTCCCTTGCGATTAAGGTCAGACTTGACTTGGCCACTTCCAAAACATGAAACTATTTTCTTTAAAACATTGGTAGAAATAGAACGACTTCCAGTAATGTGTTGTTTTAAATTTTTTTTTTTTTGTTTTTACTAACATGTGCAAATTGTATTTTGACAAACACAGAGCACCTCAGAGCAGACAAAAAACCTTGCGCTCTCCCTTGTGATGTCCCCCTAGATGATGCCAAAAGCACCTAGAGCAAGCCAAAACTTGCGTTCTCCCGTGATGTCATCCCTAGATGATGTCCAAACCCGAGTTTCATCATGGCCTCCATGAAACAGTACAAGCACTTTTGGGGGAGCTTTCTCGAGTATATGCCGAAGGAAATAAAACTTCTTTCATTCTGACTTGCTAAAGTTGAAGTTACATCACTGCTCTGTGAGATTATGGGCTGGTTGCAAAGTAAAAATCGGAGTCTAAAAACCAATCATATGATTATCCAAGTGTAGTGTGTAAACTCGCTGATTAGATTTACTGACAAAAAAAAAAAAATTGATTTTTTGCCTTTAATCGAGTATAAGGCCCATGTAAATGCCACTCAGGGTAACAGCTGGTCACCGTGCTGTTATAAGTCATACAGTAGCTGCATTAGTTAAAAGCTGGAGAGATTAAGCTGACTGACATGTGAGCCATAGCAGGAGCCCAAAATCAAAAGGATGTTATACAGGTCAAGTCCGAGGTCTCGGAAGAAAGAAAACTCCCTAAGCGAGGGGAAAACCAACAGGGTTTTTCTCTGTGTGCGTGACAGGTGTGTGCGAAAGTGTGCAGCGTGCTTGTTCAGCGAGGAATGCAATTCACTTATCCACATTAACACTCTTCACTTACCTCTAACTTGGCTGAAACAGACGCTCACATTTATGAAGCCTTTAGCAGAAAGAAAAAAAGACTCGGCTCGGAGCAGAAACAAAAGAAAGAAGAGCAGACAGGAGGGATAAGGGGCTGCCAAGAGCTAAAAATAGAACGAGCTGGTGTTCCACCGGATATTTAAAATGGCCCTACAGTTCTGTCATTGATGCAAGAAGGGAGAGGGGGAACGCCCGAAGGAGCTCCGAAAACAAAGATCACGTGTTCTCGTGCTCATCGAGCGGGTATCGTGCAGGTCTTCCAGGATGTACCACCTTAAGGAACTTGTTCACCTCTTCTACCCTTCGCCTGTGCCAGAAGTGTTATTAGTGCAGTCGTCCAAGGGGAAGGAACCCTAGCTCGATCTTAATCCATCTGGTTTACCTGAGATGAAAGTTGATTTTTTTATTAGACACTCTTGCTGCCACTGGATAGAGTTCACACTAAACTGCAGTCAGTGGTCCTGACCTCAGTCCTTCAGTTCTTCTCAGAGCGTTGATCAGAACCCGTGTCACCCTAACTGGTATTGACAGTGCCACAATAGGTGTGTCTGTGTGTGTGTGTGTGCACCAAACAGTTCTATGGACTAATTTCCCACTATTTATGGACTAACTAATCCCCACGGAGCTCCCCTGAGAACTTGTTCCGGGGCCTTTTTTTATTTTGCATTCGCACTGCAAGTAGGAACGCTGTGTGTTGCCGAAGTGATGTATGCTTAGATCAGTGGTTGCCAACTTTATTTCCTTGGAGCCCCACCTACAAGTAATATCATAAATTAGAACTTTTTTCCTTTTCTCTTGGGTTCCATTTATCATTTTTTCACCTTGTTTTCATTTTGGCTCATTTTTATCTTTTCAAGACAGCTAAACATTTAGCTAAAAATCAAACAATATATTTTAAGTCATTTTGTATACAGATTTTTTTCCAGTAAGTGTGTTATTTTAATTTTATTTAACATGTGCAAATTGTATTTTAACAAACTCAGAGCACCTCAGAGCAAACAACGCCTTGCGCTCTCCCTGTGAACTACATTCGTTCCAGGGCCTTTTTATTTGTTTGCATTCGGACCAAAAGTAGGAGTGTTGTGTGTTGCTGAAGTGTTCCCCTTCTTTGGAGCCCCACCTACAAGTGTCTAAGAAAATGTTGCGCACCCCCAGCATAGAACACATAGAACAAAAGAATAAAGTGATTTAAAATCTTTATTGGCCAAAATTTACATAAAATATAGCCTTTTTCCTTTTCTTTTGTTTTTTTTCCCATTTTGGCTCATTTTGTCTTTTCAAGACAGCTAAACATTTAGCTAAAAATCAAATAATGTCTTTATGAAGTAATTTTATATAAAGATTTTTTCTAGTGTGTGTTATTAAATTTTATTTAATGTGCAAATTGTATGTACAAATTGTATTTTGACAAACTCAGAGCACCTCAGAGCAGACAATGCCTCATGCTTCCATGAGAACTACATTCGTTCCACGGCCTTTTTTTGGTTTGCATTCGCACCGCAAGTAGGAAAGTTGTGTGACTTATAGCTTTTTTCCCCTTTTTTCATTTTGGCTCATTTTTATTTTGGACAAACACAGGAGCACCTCAGAGCAAACAACCCTGAGCACTCCAGGGCCTCTTTTTATTTGTTGGCATGCGGACACAAGTAGGAGCATGTGGTCGGTGATAGTTGATGTAAGCACGTGAACTTCATTTCCAGACAAGTGTTTGGGATGTCATGCCTGACGTGTGTCCTGAGTTCTTGCTCCGCAATCCAGAACAAAATTGACTCTTACCACCTGTAATTTTAGTAGGGTACAGGGGAAAGGTGGGGGGGGAACATAAGTAAAAGTGGGACTGTTGACACGCCATGGGAGGGACCTGGTGAAAGGAAAATCAGGAACAGACAGTCTAAACTGGAAACTCAATCCTTACCGAGGACAGAGACGGGAACTTTAGCACAAAGAAAAGGACGAAGCAGGAATTAACCTTTAATCAAAAACGCTGGAACCACTGAGTCATACGATTCAGATCCCGTGTCGGGAAGGGAAAGTTTTGGGTGTGCATTGGACTTTTGTCAAGTTTGAGAGTTGGTGTATATCCCATCATCCCAGTGCAGGGGCAAACCAGCATCTCTAGAGCGTCCCAGTGTTGAGGAGATGGTAGTATGTGAGCGAATGATATGTTTGAGAACCAAATGTCCCCAACAAGGATGAACGATTCTGACATTTTTTTGCATTGTCGGGGACATTGCCAGGTCCCATGAGGGGAAACATGCTTTTGTTTCAGAACTGCAGGCTTTCTTTGAAAAACAAAGAGTCCTCCAAAACATCGAATATCAGCGCCGATTATATTATTTGCTGGATTTATTTTTTCAGTTATCATCATTGTCTGATATTCGAATTTTAGCCGGTATTATAACCGATATTGATTTTATATATACATATGAATATCTGGTTTTCTTTTGGATGTACTCCATCAGCAAAATATCGGGGTTTACTGGACGGATAGTATGCATGCGGTTATAGTTCTTTTTGGGGCTTCTCAGTCGTTAAGCTTTACATCTGTTCTTGTACGAACTGTACCCCAATTCCAAGACGAAAAAAAAAGATTCTTACTTTTAAAGGATAGGTTTTGAAAAAAAATGGACGAAGACCATTTCCTTTGAGTGAACGGAGTCTTATGTTTTACAGTAGAGCATCACGTTGATGAATGTTTTATTGCTAATTATTTATTTTATATCCATTTGTGCTAAAATGAATTACTGTACATTTACATTTAACAGCATTTAGCAGACGCCCTATCCAGAGCGATACAATTGGTAACAGTTCTGACAATCAAAGCAATTGTGGGTTCTTAAGGGCCGGTCATGAACCCCCCAACAGTGGCAGTTGGCAGAGTGGTATTTGAACCCTGGACTATGGTCCCATAGTTCAGTACCTAACCTGCTAGGCTACACAGTCCACTGTATTCAAATGCAGAAAGGTTAAATATCGGTTAATATGGTTTTTAAACATCAGTAGTTGCCACAATAATGCTGCTAAAAATCGGTTATCATATGGGCCAAGAAGTTCAGATCGGTGGTCCTATTGTTTAGGGGTGAGTAGGTGTGGCTTTCAAGTTCTCAGACATTTTTCAGGTCCTCGCGGGTCGCCTTGAGTCGGTTTTTTACTTCTTTAGCAGTGGTGTTATTCTTTTGGTTGATTTTCAAAACATCAATCTTAAAGAAGTTTGGCGTTGAGTGATGAAATTATGATAATGTTGGTTCATTCCCAAGCTTGGCAAACTCTGTTCGAAAAGAAGCAGATGACGGACAGATGGAAGCAGTGGAAGCGTGGTAAATCACTAGAAAGTCTTGTGATGATTCGAACGCGAAACAATAGTGGATTGTGAGTGTCGCAGAAATTCGAGGGGGGTTTTGTGGGATGTGAAGATTTGTGCATTAAGTGCCACGTGAGTGAAAAGAAGCCACAAGGTGAAATGTCGACTTCCTTTCGCACTCCCGCATACTTTCCTCTTGCTGTTTCAGCTTCATGGCTGAAAAGTCTCGTCGAGAAAACGTTTGTTAGCGCACACACTGTTGCCGAGCCGCGGGGGTTGTTGTCTTGGACCGGAAGCGCCTTTTTTCTTTTTGAGATCCTTTTACCATAAACAAAGCAGCATGTGTGTTTGATTCTATAGAGAGTCTCCCAATATCTTCATATGCCCTCTAACCATGGACCAGGTATAAGCAACAAAGGGGCTTGCTTTGTTTTGACACTCAAGCCGTGTCCCTCTCGCTGCGCCGGACACACACCCGGCAGCTCATGCGTTCCCTCAGTTGTAGTTGGGACTTCATTGCTGATCTGATGGCATTTTAGGTGCTCTATTGGGACCGTGGCCGAAGGTATTTGAGAAGAAAAGGAATTATGTATGACGCTGTTTGGCAAATTAAAATAAATAGGGAGTCGAGAAACAGTGAGGCATCAAAGTCCTTTTCACATTCACACTCAGTCTAATTTTTTACACTGCTGGTATGGACCCGTTGTAAACGAAAAAACAATTTTTCCATCTCCTGAGCTGCTAAATAAGGGATATAAATAATACAGTGGTTACTAGTGATTGTATTTCAATATGGCATAAACGAAATTGCACTGGGATGGAAAAACTGTCTTGATACCCCCAATGGGACATTCTGAGGACTCTCTTTTATTTCCTCTTTTGGAAAACGCTGTAATTAGGAGTGGCCAGTGAACGATATTTAGGTGGTGCTCAGGTGTGGGCACCCCTCGTGACCTGGTGTGATGTTCTAATGAGGAGGGCATCCCGAGTCCATCTTGTCCAGGTCTGAGGGAGAAGAGGTGGACGGGGAGAATTCCCTCCAACAGCGACCCCTTCTGAGCCCGAGTGGTTTAATGGGTACCTGTCCAGGGCAAGTTCAGTTATGTTAACGAGGGTAAAACAAAAAAATAAATACAGGCAGTCCCCATTTTATGACTGGGATAGGCTCCGACAAATCCATCTTAAGTTCAGTGTATCGTAAACCGAGGAGATTAATATGTATTATATTTTTATTATACTAGCAAGAAATCTTAGTTCTTATGCAATGGGGAAAGTTGTGATGTGGAAGGAGTAACTATGTGTGTGTGTGCGTGCGTGCGTGCGTGCGTGGTGTGTGTGTGTGTGAGAGAGACAATGTTTATGTTACATTTTGGGGACCAAATGTTGGGGGGAGCAGATGTGTATACCATGTATATATTAACGTTGTGTGGACGAAATGTCCCCCCAACGATAGAAAGGTCTGACATTTTTTTACATGGTGAGTCCAACCTGCTGGTCCCCACGAGGAAAACGACTTTTATACAAAGACTGTAACTTATTTTTTGAAAAATCAAAAGAGTAAAAAGAGTTGCTTTAGGTTCCTGAGCTTAAGGTTAGGATTAGGTGTAGGTATAGCATTAATTAACTACAGTAATCATTATGTCAATTGAAGGTCCCCACAATGATAGAGTGTGTGTGTGTGCGTGTGTGTGTGTGCGTGTGTGTGTGTGTGCGTGCTTGCGTGTGTGTGTGTGTGTGTGTGTGTGTGTGAGTGAGACAATGTTTATGTTACATTATGGGGACCAAATCTTGGGGGGAGCAGATGTGTATACCATGTATATATTACATTCTAGGGACGAAATGTCCCCACAACGATAGAAAGGTCTGACATTTTTTTACATGGTGAGTCCAACCTGCTGGTCCCCACGAGGAAAACGACTTTTATACAAAGACTGTAACTTTTTTTTGAAAAACCAAAAGAGTAAAAAGAGTTGCTTTAGGTTCCTGAGCTTAAGGTTAGGATTAAGTGTAGGTGTAGCATTAATTAACTACAGTAATCATTATGTCAATTGAAGGTCCCCACAATGACACAATGTGTGTGTGTCTGTGTGTGAGAGAGAGAGAGAGAGAGAGAGAGAGAGAGACCATGTTTATGTTACATTTTGGGGACCAAATGTTTCAGGGACCAGATAATTTGCTGGTCCCCACAAGGAAAAACTGCTTTTTTGTTATAGAAATGGCAACTTTATTTTGAAAAAACAAAAAGAGTCAAAACTCTTTGGTTGCTTTAACTTACTGAGGTTAAGGTTCGGGTTAGTCGTAGGTGTACAGTAGGTGTAGCACTAATTAGCTTCAGTAATCATTGTGTCAACCTAAAGTCCCTATAATGTTAGGATTACCAAGTGTGTGTGTGTGTGTGTGTGAGATGTATAATATATAATATATTGTATAGTATGGAAAAAGATGTCATGACATGTATGATATGACATGAACTGATATGAAAATGTAACATCAGCAAATCTATCTGGCAAAATCAGCAAGTTGCTGAAGATACAGATTCTCTCTCTCTCTCTGTGTGTGTGTGTGTGTGTGTGTGTGTGTGTGTGTGTGTGTGTGTGTGTGTGTGTGCGTGTGCGTGTGCTTGCAAAACCCTTGCTATCTCCTCATGCCGCATTCACATGATGCATCACACCATCTGGTTTATTTCCTTTCTTTGCTGCTTGCTCTGATAGTTTATGTTCATGAACAGATTTATTGATTGTGTTGGTACTGGAACTTTTCACACAGCCTCGCTGGACAGATCAAACCTGCGCTCGATGACTGAGTGAAAATTCCTCCAGTGCAGTGATTGTGGAAAGTATGTAAAAGTCCCAATCAGGAGGTGTTATTTTGTTTTAAAGGTCATGTCTAAACCAGTCACTTACTGTACACAGGCTCGGTGGGTGTGCTTTGTAGGGTTGTGTTAGTTCAAATACGTGTTGCAGTGCAAGGCAGTTGCCAAAACAAGCATGTATTTGTATTATTGTTGTATGTGTGTTTGTGTGTGCAATATCATGCATGCTTTATACAGTACTGTGCAAATGTCTTAGGCATTTTATATCTTTCAGTTTATATTCTGCTTGTTCTTTAAGTTTTAGTGGTCACTGCACTTTGCAGTTCTACAATTACAGACTGTAGTCCATCTGTTTCTCTACATACTTTGTTAGTTCCCTTTACTCTGTCCCCTGTTCTGTAATGGTCGGACCCCCACAGGACCGCCACAGGTCAGGTACTATTTGAGTGGTGGATCGTTGTCAGCACTGCACTGAGTGGTGAGTTATAGTGTGTTGCACTGATATGCAGTGCAGTGCTGCTGGAGTTTTTTACCACCTCAGTGTTACTGCTGGACTAAAAATAGCCTACCAGCCAAAAATGTCCAGCCATCAGGGTAACAGTGCCAGTGAGGCACCATAGTGTGCCACAAAACATTGAATCTTGAGGATACAGTGATGTGTTGCGTTTAAATGACATATGAAGTGGCTAAATAAAACATTTTAAAAATTGTATTTCCTTTTGTTATATTGCTCTTTTCATTTTTGTATGTTTTATTTAAAGAACAGTAAAGCCTTTCCCATAGTCTGAGTGGAGGTTCTGTTGATTCGCATCTCCAGAAGCACAGGTTCTGGCATGAGTATTGCCCTGACTGTTGCATGTGTGGAATTTGCATGTTCTTCTCCTGTCTGCTCAGGGTTCACAATCCAAAATACACGTGTTAGGCTAGTTGACGTCCATAAAGCGTCCCAGTGTGATCGATTGAGTGTGTGCATCATGCAATGAACTGGTGCCCTGTCCGGGAGTGGATTCTCGCTGTAAGCCCTGTGCTGCCGGTTAGGCCCCGGCCTCCTGCCACTCTGGAATGGAAAATTAGAAATCGTACATATGTTTTGTTTTAGTAGATATTTAGTAGAAATTTTAACACTTGAAGCAGGGATGGATGTGGAAGATTCAGTAAAACATTCTGTGGATGTGGGGGTCGGTGTGTTATTACCAATACAATAGGTGCTAAACGCTTCAGAGCAGGGGCTGGGTCAGGCTTTTTGCCTGACAAGAAAATTTGTTTCTTTTGCCATTTTAGTGTTAAGCAGGTCTGAAAAGTGAGAAAGTGAGAGTTCATAACATCAGACGCTTGATTCTTAGATGTTGCTATATATCAATATGTGAGTGTGTGTGTGTGAGAATGTGCAGATGCCTTACTGTGTGTGTCTCAGTACACAGGTCCTGTCCCAGCAGAGCGCGAGTCTCCGATGACCCGGAGCGAGATGTCGCCGAGCCGGGCGCAGCACTCGCCTCCTACACAGAGACCCAATGCCTGCTGCTTCTGCTGGTGCTGCTGCTGTAGCTGCTCTTGGTATGAACTACACATCCTTCTCCCTCTCCAGACTGTCCATCTTCTGTCCATCTGTTTATGTGTGAATGTTTCTGCAACTGTTTCAATCCTTGACTTTTGAGTTTTATTCATTGTCTGTTAAAAGGTTCATTTAAACCCAGTAGAGCCAAAAAATTACCGGCAATTTCTTTTCCCCTTTTCTCCCAAGTTGATATCTAGGACTCCCCAGTCTTTTCAATAACTCCCGATGCGTGCACCACCCCCTGCCAAAAGAGGATGGCCATAGGCCAGAATAAATCCAGAATTTGCACCCATCGACCACTTTTTTACCTCTACGATGAGAGCGAATGCGATTGCTGTCACCAAGTAGATCATAGAAGCAACGGTGCCAGTTCACTCGGTTGAGAAAGATGGGTTCAGCTTGTGAATACTTTAGATCCAAGATGTACACTACCAAATTATGGTCTAATTATCGTTATAGATCAAATCATAGAAAATACTGAGAAATCATTTTTGTCAATAGTGTATACCCCCTAGGATAAAAGTCCTGGTCCTGTCTAAATTCTTTGGGTTAGAGGAATTTGGTGCCGTCTGGGATCATTGAGGGTGGCACGGCAGATCAGTGGGTAGCACTGTCGTCTCACAGTGAGAAGGTCCTAGGTTCAGTCCCCCGGTGGGGTGGTCTGGGTCCTTTCTGTGTAGAGTCTGCTTGTGTAGCACACGTGTCCACGTCTCCAAGCCTCGAACATACAGGAAAGATGTTACATGGTTGCTGGGTCTGTGGTGCAGGCCAGACCAGGGATGCCCCTGGGTGACAGGGTTCAGCTCTACTAGAAGCAAAGTAAATAAATGAATAATTAAATAACTACAGTTTCTACAGGTAATTCGGTTTCCTCTCACATTCCAAAGACACGCATAAAGTCAGTGTGCCACAAAACATTGAATCTTCTTTAACGCTTCATTCCTCAGAAGGTCCAGCGATATGTATTTTCTTTAGATTTATGATGAATTAATGCAGCAATTACAATCATTTCAGAGAGTTCCCATACATGTGTGTGTGGGAGTGTGTGTGTAGCACTGTTTGAATGTGACTGGGTGTGAAATGCAAGCTTACTGTGAGCCTGAGGAGCAACTGTGATACCAAGAGCTCTGTGGGATATGGCTGCATCTCACACACACACACACACACACACACACACACTGCCTAATAATGAGCTCCTCCAGACCCATTTCTGACAGGCTCCTCATAAGCGATAGCATAAAGCTGCAACTGGAGGCCGTGGCTGACCTCCACACGTCTGTGTTAGGTGTGAATCGTAGACCACAGCACAGTGTTAGCAGCATGTGCCTGTAAGCTAAAGTAGAGCCTGAGGTTTTGAGGTCAGACCGGAAATTTCGCCGCTGCTTACAGTAACAAATTTGACAATATCCGCCAGCTGTGAGTTCATCCTTACAGCTGAGCGTGTCTATGAAGCTGTTCACGAAGAGCTCTGTGAATAATATCTAGTGCTAAGAGTTAATCGTGTTAATTCCACCAATTGTGTCGCATCAATCGTCGTTCAATCACACCGATCAATCACATTATTGCTTGCTTATATTATACAGTAAAAAAGTGCTGTGTAGTCATTAAGAGTGGTCAGTATACACTACAATATATGCACAATTTCAGCAAAGACAAAAATACACAATTACTAGAATGATAACTTCTTTTAAAATGTACAGTACTGTGTAAAAATCAGATTTGTTGATTTAACAATGGTGTAATGACCACTGCAAAATGATCAGTTTCTCTGGTCTTACTATTTGTAGGTACAATCTATAACATTTTTGTTTTATTCTTTAAATTATTGACAAATTCCACATAAAAATATGGATTTACAGCAATGACAAGAGCAGGTATTCACTGCACATGACAGCTGGTCAAAATGACTAAGAAGATGCAGTGTTTTCAGACCTTGATTAGTAATACAAATAATAATATAATAAAAACAAGTTTATATTCATTTTTGACTACTAATAGTGGTAAAATGTTATAATTTAGGAAGGTTCAGAAATCAATATTTCAGTCACAGCTTCTTTGTACTTGATTTTTGTCTGGTATTTAATAATGTCAATAAATAGGATTTTGGTTCAGATGATCACCTAATCAGTACCTCAATATGTAGAGTTTTTTTTCTAGAGCTGTTTACCGTATTTTTCGGACCATAAGGCGCACTTAAAATCCTTTAATTTTCTCAAGAATCGACAGTGCGCCTTAAAATGCGGTGCGTCTAATGTATGAATTAATTCTGGTTGTGCTTTCTGACCTAGAACCGATTGTAGATGGTACACAGTGCTCATAAATCTGTCAAAATGTTTTAGCACGGCCTTGGTAAGTTACGAAGCTTACGGCAACCGTAGTGCGCAGCATTGCGGAGTAATACGGTATGTGCTTCAGCATTAGGGTACGTGCATTCATTCATTTATTTTCGAACACAACGCTATCAGTCACGCAGTACAACATGGACATAGAGCAGCTGCGAGAGAATTCAACATTAACGAATCAATGGTACAGAAGTGGAGGAAGCAAGAAGACGCCCTGCGCCAGGTAAAGACCAAACTGAGCTTCCGACGGAACTTAATAGTTTTGTTTCATTTAATGCGTCTTATAACCCGGTGCGCTTTATGGTCCGGAAAATACGGTAATTATTTCTCAATCTTTGTTAAGATACAAAAAGTAAATGCAGGATATACTGTATGTAAACTGGTGTGAACTGTGATCAGTGAATGAGTAAATGAATGGACCGTTTCAGACACACCCTGATGCTGTGATATAAGCCTACAGGTTTTACCATTGTTCAAAGTCGTAATGTTTGTTCGAATTTGGGGCAAAAACATTTAAAGCGTTTGATGTCTGAATTGGCCGAATAAAGAAGAATCTGAATTCCGAGCTTCCACTGTACTCTGGTTCATATCCTGATGGTTACAGAGTTATGTTTGTGTTTGCATTGGATTTTATTTCCTGGCAGTGTTGTAAGTCCACAAGTTATTGTCAGCTGTTGTGTACTCCGTACGATTTCCACATATGCATTTCCCAGTTGGTCGGTGAGCAGCACTGTCACAAGAAGAAGGTCCTGTGTTTGAAACCCTGTGTGGAGTCTGCATGTCCTCCCTGTGTCCGTGTGGGTTTACTCTGGTTTCCTCCCACAGTCCAAAGACATGCATTAGGTTCATTGATTATGAAATGGCCATTGATGCTGATAGTGATATGAAATAAATCAAATAAACAAACAAAAAACCCAGTGAGCTTCTGCCTTGCCCAGGGTTTTTGAATTGTTTGCTTTGTGAACATTTTAAGCTTTGTAAAGATTTGGACAAAATAACTTAATTGCAGCAGGTGTGCCTACACTTTTAAACTTTTAAACAAAGTTATATACGTACGTAAAATAAGACCTGTCCTACTACAACAGTAGGTCCTTAAATATCACAGTATACCTATCACATGACCTGAGTCTTCACCCTAACCTCAGGAAACATGCTTTGACATCTATGTGTGATATTTGCAGGTGTGTATGATGGTAATGGTGATTGTGTGGATGTGGTGTGTGGGTGTGCTGAGTGGCCAAGCCAAGATGGTTGGGGCACATCTGTTATTTCTCAATGCCATTTTACCACCTTCCAGTCTCACTGTTAGGAGAGAAGATGAGAGCCGTCGAAGGATGAAAGATCAGGGGACTAAGCTGGACCCAATACCAAACAGTGAACCTTGGTGAGAGCGCACATACACTCACACACAGCCATCTACTTACGATATTTTCCACCTATCAGTATGGTAGAGCACTTTATCCCTCTGAAAACATGAGTGATTGATGATATTTTGGTTTGACAGAAGCCAAAAATGCATTGCTAGACAGTATTACGAACAACACAGAAGCTCAGGCAGATGAAACAGAGACTCTGAGTATTTGTGAACCATGTAGTATAGTTATAGGTGAGAGAGAATATACAGGTATAGTGGGGGATAAATAAAGCAGCATTGCTTACAATAGGACAGGCACATACACGTATGAACATCATTTACAGCTTGTTACAAATAACCAGTGGAAAGTCATCCACACAAACACGAGTAACTTACACAAAAAGGTCTCTAAACACATCAACCGAGTTAAATCAGTGTCTAGTCCTAATATGAGCTAACGAGCAAGTGATCAAACTTGTAAACTCCCGCCTCTGCTCGCGGATCCTCAACGTTGATTGGTAGTTTACAGCCACAATGTCCAGAGTAAAGACCTTTTCACACCGAGTCCAATGTTAAGCAAAAAAAAAACAAACGGGATTTTTTTTACCTTATTTACACCAAGTCCGAGTGTTTTTGTCTAAACACTCTGAAAACTCCCTGTCCACTTTTGCTATCTTTAATTTCCCTTCTCTTAATGTGTCTCGCCGTGTCTTTTCACGCCAACATAAAAAAAACAGACACGAGCGAAGATTAGTGCAGGAAGCTAGAACAGATGAACAGGGATGAACAGATTGGAATGCACTTAAATAAATAAGAAAACGCTTCCATCCAGTCACTGTGAGCTTTATCACCATAATTCTCCAGCCTTCCAGTTAGATTCCGCCAGATCTTTTCTTTAATATCCATGTTTTTATAGTCAGTGTGTTGCTTGTCCTATAAGTTCTTGTGCCCTCCTACTAGCAGGATGAGCTGTTCTGCCTGACAACCGAGCTCTGATTGGTCAGCCTGATTTTAATGCATCCGACAACGCAGAAATGAGAACATGCTCCTTTTAGCAATTTTACGCAGCGTTGCAGTCCGTTAGTTTTGGACTCAGTGTGAAGGACGGCGTTAATATACGCATGTTCTTTTTCAAAACTTGACGTGCGTAATTTACGTGAGTAAATTTCTAAGACAGATTTTTATTTACATTTTTTATGATATTTTTGTTTGTTTATTTTAGTTTATTTTATTGCTTATCCACGATCCCTTATTATATCATTGTTCCCATTGTCTGTTGGTCCCGTAAAGTACTTGTACTTGACTCACACTGTGTTAATCTCATCGGTTTTATGACATTAATCGTGATTAGTTGCATAATTGCTTGCTCGTATGTCACACTCAAGCAGTTGTTTTTCTTTAAAAAGCGTTACATAAGCATTCTTTCATTCATTCATATTATTGTCTTATCTGCTTAATCCTTGTCAGGGTCGCAGGAAAGCCAGTGCCTAGCTGGCGGCACAGGGTGCGTGGTGGGACCCCTACACAGGGTGCAATCCATTGTAGGGCACATATGCTAACCCCTGTACCACCTGCTGCCCCTTTATGAATTCAGTAACAACAACAACAAAAAGAGAATTACCAGAATGATGTCTTTTTTCATGTCAAGTATTCACCTTATTAGCTACTTTTATTAGAAACAGTAAGCTGCTATCTCGTGTGCCAGGCATGTTGTTAAATCCCGCAATTACACTGGACTTGTGTGTTTATACAATTATGAGGAAAGCCGTATGTAAAATTGTTCCAAATCCCTTACACTTCTGTTCCCCATAAGCTAATCGTGCTATATATGATACATAGAATGTAAGCAGTAGTGATTAGCAGGCCATTTCGGACACAGCCCTAATACAGGTCAAACAACGCAACCACAATTAACGCTGTTAAGGAAAAAAACTTGTTGTTAACGTGTTAATTTTGACAGCGCTAGATGAAATCCAAAGTATTGCCTATAGCACTTTACATTTCACTGTTAACTGGAGTTCAAAATAGTGGCTAAAGTGCTGTGACTATCACCAGGAGAAGTGAATGGAAACTGAGAGAATAGTGACTAAAGTGAAGTGACTCCCTCCACCAGGTGTACTGGACATTCAAACACCAATGAAAGTAGGCAGCAACTCTAAATTTAACAGGATTATTAAACATTAAAGTATTTAATAGAAATAGCTGATTTCAATACAACGAAGACCGAGAGAAATGTTCTCGTAAGGAATAATGTAAACTGAATTAATCCGTTCCGGACCTCCAGAAAATCCCCATTGTAAGAGGCGTTATATGCACAGGTGCTCCCTGACTTGCATTGGGGATATGTTCCGACAAATCCATCATACGCTAAATGTATCATGAACCGATAACCTTAAAGAATGTTGGTAGAGCGACCTATACTGTATAAGCCTATGATAAGTAATGATAAGTAAGTTAATGTTTAAAAGACTTGCATTAACCTACAGTTGGCCAAAATCATTAACACAAAGCTTATTTTATAATAAAGTCTTAAAATCTTGTGTAATTTAGTCAGTAATGGATTGAAAGCGAAAATTAAAAGCTGGGTGCTCTGGTTTCCTCCCACATTCCAAAGATATGGCTTAGGTGTCCCTGTGTTTGTTTGTTTGGTTTATTTAACGTCGCTATCAGCATTTCAGGCCATTTCAGCGACACACACAAGGTCACAGCAAGACACAGTGTTTGGTCGTGCCAATTTAGCGTAGTCACTTAACCTAAAGCATGTCTTTGGACTGCGGGACGAAACCGGAGCACCCAGAGTAAACCCTTGCAGACACATGGAGGACACACAGAAAGGACCCAGGCCGCTCCACCCTGAGCTCGAACCCACGACTTTCCTAATTGTCCCTATGTGTGTGAGTGTGTGCATTTGCCCTGCAATGCATTGGTCCCCACCTTGGGTTGGTTCCCTACTTGTGCCCTGTGCTACCAGCTGGTTCCCCCATAACCTTGGGTTGGATTAAAAGGGTATGACAATGAATGAATTCTGTATGACCACACTTGCTCTGAATTTGCTAAAGAGATCAATTCCTTTGAGATGCCCTGTAGAGAGCTGCTGATTGATCACCTCACTGGCTTTTCCATTGTAGAAATGAAGTGTTGCTTAGGGACTCGTTGGCAGTTGGGGCAAAAATGAATTAAACGCTCCCTTTTACTCTGTTCCTCAGCACCAAACCGACGGTGGAGGAGATGAAACAGTGGGCTCAGTCCTTCGATAAGCTCATGAAGAACCCGGCAGGGAGGAACGTGTTCCGCGAGTTTCTGAGGACAGAGTACAGCGAGGAGAACATGCTCTTCTGGCTGGCCTGTGAGGACCTGAAGAAGGAGATGAACAAGACCACGATCGACGAGAAGGCGCGCTTGATCTACGAAGACTACATCTCTATTCTCTCACCTAAAGAGGTAATGAGAATAATAATAATAATAAAGGCAAATTTAGCAACTTTTTTGAAGGGATCTACCCCGTCAATAAATCATGATATACTGAAACATCTGTTTGTTAGTGTCATGCAGTTATCAGGTGGTTGTTAGTCCAGTTGCATAGGACACTCTCAGACCCAGCCCTCATTACCCAGTCCCTGCACACTTCTTCCCCTACATCAAGGCATTTAGCAGACGTCCTAATCCAGAGCAAATTACTACCAATACAGTCTAAGCTACTAGACCTGTTGCAATACATGCAATTGTCAGTTAAGGGTCTTACTCAAGTACTCAACAGTAGCAGCTTGGTGGAAGTGGGATTTGACCTTCTGGACCACAGTCCCGTACCTTAACCACTAAGCCACCACAGTCCCACCACATATACTTGCGTCACCAAGTCTGGCACAACCACTGCACGATTGCATCACTCAGGGTTCCTCTGTGCTGAGAGAAGACCCTGCCTTGAAGTAGGAGCGAAAAACTCTCTATGCCTGGCGTTCGAAGAACTACAATCGTTCCGCAATCCTGTGGTGCGAACACGTGAGAAAAGGGGCATTTTCCCCACCAGTTCCTCTGGTACAAAAGTGCCTTTGGTTCTTACCGGTACCACCTCCTCTTTGGTCTCTGGGTGTCACGTCTTCCCCAGACCGGCACTGCACTCGCTGTTCTTTCCAGAAGCCACCATCCTTGTGGCTTCCTTGAGTGTGTTTACATGCACTTCATAATCCGATAGCCTACAGAAAATCAGATTTTGTCAGTAATCCGATCAGCGAGTTTACATGCACTTGAGTAATCAGATTATGAGAAACCTCCAGGCATGACTTATTTACATGCAACCAGCCATTAATCTCCCAGAAGAATGTGACGTAAACTTCAAACTTTATTAATTAAATATCGAAATTCTTCCATTTCTCAAGCATTTACTGAGTTCAAGTGCTGCGTTTAGTGGGTGCTTCCAGGGTTGCCAGATCCCGCGAGTCAAAAACAACCAGGTCTATGGAAAGAATCAAAAAGGTAGTATAGTCTCTCTTAGAATAAGAGCATTTGGCAACCGTGTTACTCTCTCTGGTGTTACGTTTGCACACATGCGCAGACTAAGAAAACCATTCGGAGTATGGGGAATACATGCTTTGAGAAATCAGATTACTGAGGTAAAATACAGCTCTCTTCATCAGATTTCTTAATCTGATTTCTAGATCGGAGGATGCTGTATACATGACCATATAGTAATAATCAGATAATTGCAGAAATCTGACCATTACGGTGATGATATTCCTCAAGCGTTCTCTAGTTTGTTGCGGAAAAAGAGAAGACAAAAGAAATGAAAGAAAAGTTTTATTTTCTGCTTCCACCGACCTTTGATAGAAGCCCAGTCATTTCTTCCAGCATGTCTTAACCCCGGTGCTGAAGTTCTCAGGTTCAATCCTCGGTCTAGATGACCTCTGCTTCATGTTTAATCTGTCTCAGTCATAAATCACAACCTTTTGCTCCAGTGGCTCTGCACTTGGGTCCAACCCCAAACCACCACATTACAAATAAGTCTTGAAAGTTGTGTTTATAAATGATTCACAATTGATTGCAGTCAGAGGAGTGTGAGTGACCTCCTGACAGAGCAAAGATGGAATCAGTAAGGAGACTGAAAGATGTAGAGCTACAACAGAGAAAGCATTGGGGCCAGAAAGAGCAAGGAACAACGTGCTCGGTTGTTTTTAGTGTTGGTTAACAAGCGAGAAAGCTCGGAGGAGACAGCTTTATCTTTATTTCTGCCAGTTACAGCAGGAAATGGACGAGAATGAAATCAGGTTGTCTTTAATGCATAGCATTAAATCCAAATGCAGCTACTCACACACACATACACTTCATAATGAGGAACATGGCACTCTTTCAGATGTTACCTAACCCTCTTCAGCCATCTGTCTGTCTACCAGCTCGCTCTATCTATAGTTCGACATGCAGTTCTTCCTATGGTCTTTAATTAACTCCTCTCTCTCTTCTCTCTCTCTGGAGCAGACTCGCTTTCCTTGAGAGTAGATTTATTTAGCATTGAAAGTGTATTGTAAATGCTGGGAGTCGCTTTAGGTCAGCTGGAGCTGAGTGGCTGTGTGTGTATGTGTGTGTGTGTGTGTCTGACTTTGTTTGTGAACCCGGTTTCAGCGCCTGTGAGTCGTGGTCCAGGTTTTGTGTTCCTTTCCCAGACAGAGGAATCCTCATTTGGAGGTGAAGCACGACTCTTGTGTAATTATGCAGAGAGGCATTGATTGCTAGGAATAGTGGTGGTTGATTGCTTAAGGATCTGGACTACTAAGCAGAAGGTTGTGAGTTTATATCCTGGCTGCTGGACCCACTGAACAATAGGGGTGCAACGATTAATGGACCAAATTATTTGGCAACTAATTTAATAGTTGACTAGTCGATGACTTCATCACGTTTCTCACTCTAAGTAGGAACGTTCTTACAATACCGCCTACTGTGGAGTTATCAAAAGTGCGAATGCCGCCTCAAAAACAAAATCCTCCAGCATGCGAGAATTTCACTCTGAAAAAAGGTTGTCAGTTGTGCTATTTATAAATCCAACTTCAGTTGGCATGGGAGGACATCTGAAGAGCTAACATGTTGGCATTAGCTAGCTAATGTTAAAAACCGTCCTACTTCATGATATGAGCTGGAACATTTTCGATTTCCAAATGCATCTTCTCTTAAATCGCCAACGGAGTTGGAACGGAGGTGCAGGTAACTAACATTTACAAAGAGCCTGCTCATATTCCATATAATGTTTACAGTTTTGAACTTTGTATCGTTGTCTTAACGCCAATGCCACAGGTCTGTTCAAACAGTTTTCTGTTTGCCTTGACTTCTCAGTGAACGGTTGCAAACACTCGCAACAGTTTTGGGGGGGCACCTCACGTTTCTGGGTGGAGATACTGATTTACTGATTTGATTTTGTTCAATTTTATTGCTGCTACTTTGGTTTTAAATGTTGACAGGAAAAAGATTTTGGAATTTTATTGATTGTTTGTATTAGCAGGAAAGTTCGTTAACACAGTGAATTTTCAAACAAGGTATTCATATTGGTTGTCTTCACTGTTAGTTAACAAATGCGTAAAACAACCTCAAGCTAAATGTAATAAAGGCTGATAGCTATATAAGAGTTAGTTGGTAATTGAGCAATTCATAGTTCGATTATTAGTTCCAAAAATCGACAGATTACTGTCTCAAAATAGTCATTTGTTGCAGCCCTCCTTAGCAAGGCCCCTTGCTCACATCAGTGGTAAGCGTCTCAGGATATTGGTAGCCATTTTGAAGGTGCTGCATTTAATTTGGTAGCCTAGCGGTTAAGGTACTGGACTATGGACTCAAAGTTCCAGGGTTCAAATCCCACCTCTGCCAAGCTGCCACTGTTGGGTCCTTGAGCAAGGCCCTTAACCCACAACTGCTTGGATTGTAAAAATGTATCAATTGTAAGTCGCTCTGGATAAGGGCGTCTGCTAAATGCACTAAATGTAAATGTAAATGTAATTTCAGGGTTGCCACATCCTGCAGATGCTGGGCGTCCATGCAGCAGCTGAGCTGAGCAGCAATGCCAATGGACTAACCACTTTGTTTTTGTTTTACACTTTCAGTACATTATTCAATAAATGAATATTGAGATTGACAACACTTTATTATAATATAGCTTTTGTGTTAATGATTTTGCCTAACTATAGTTTAGAATTCTAAGCATGTTTAAGGTAGGCTACAACATGTGGTACTATATACGGTATATCTAAATTCCTCACTTTATGATACATTCAGATTAGGATGGGGTTTTTTTTTTCAGAATGCTTTCAGAATGTTTTACCCCATCGTAAAATGGAGCACCTGTACACTTTATAAAAAAACCTGCAGCCCACAACTAGGTTGCCGATATTTGTAACTGACATTATACACTGCCTGGCCAAAAAAAGGTCACCACTTGGATTTAACTAAGCAAGTAGTTAAATAGTTACAAAAGAGCCTCCCATCAGATAATTACTGCATTGGTGATGATGTTTCAGCTGGCAACAAGTTACTTAACCCTAACTGTTGCAGTGAGGAGCTTCTCATTTGTTAAACAACCATGTCGAAAGACATCCTGTAGGCGTGGAAAAGATGTTAATCTGTTTCATAAAGGTCAAATTGTGAAAGAGTGGTTCAGGGAGCATGAGACATCATTTTCACACATGGATTGGCCAGACCTGAACCCCATGGAGAATCTTTCGGATTTGCTGGAGAAGACTTTGTGCAGTGGTCCAAATCTGCCATCATCAATACAAGATCTTGGGGAAATATCAATGCAACTCTAGACAGAAATAAATGTTGTGACATTGCAGAAGCTTGTGGAAACCATGCCACATCGAATTCGTGCCGTAATCAAAGCTAAAGGCGTCCAATGAAATATTAGAGTGTGTGTTTTTTGGCCAGGCAGTGTAGAAAGTAGGCCCAAAGTGGATTAGAGTAAGAGGATCTGGCAACTAGACACTTCTGGGACAGCTCTATTCTCTATCAGTCACATGCTACTGAGAAAAACGATTGAAATCAGAGTAAGGATATACATGTGCCGAGAAATCTGATAACTGGGATAAAATCCAGCTCTCTTTATCAGATTTATGAATCTGGTTTCTAGATGTAAATATGATCTGGGAAATCTGAGTATGATGTTTACATGTCTACTTGAATAATCTGATAACTGCAGAAATCTGATTAGGATCAGGAGCCGAATTCACGAAAACCTTCTCAAGAAAAAGCTTGCAAACGTTCTTAAGACAAATACTAGGAAATTCATGAGAATGTTCTTAAATGCAATTCTCAAAAAAAAAACCTTAAGAAGTTCTCAGATATTATTTTAAGAATAACTTCATTATTTCCTTAAGATTATCTTAAGACAATCTTCATTGTTTTCTTACGCAGGCTATTTTGGATTTTATACAATATATAGAGCGAGACACATTTTGAATTTCTATTTACTGTTATTTCCGTTATTTAGTTGAATCCACTCAGAGGATTTTAGCAAATTTTAGCAAACACAAAATGGAGGTGATGATGGAAGACTTTGTAAATGAATTTCACTGTATGGTGGCACGATAATTGTGGGGTGACGGCGGAAAGCAAAAGACGAGGATGATATTTCCGATCACTAAACTGTTTAAAGTTTTAAATTTCAGTGCTCTCTTACAGCCTAAGATAAGTGTGAGGCTATCGTAAGGTTAAGAAAACATTTAAGAACAGAATTCGTTCAAGAATACCACTTGTTCTTAGAATTATTCTTAAGAAAACAGTTAAGTAAAAAATGAAGAGAATTCTTAGGAAGTTATTTGAAGAATAACAAGTTTTCGTAACTTTTTTCTTAAGAATGAAGTTAGAAAAAACACATTTAAGAACATTTTCTCTCTTAAGACACCTGACACACTGGCCCCTGATTATTAAGTGCATGTGAACACACTCACTGTTGGGTCCATGAGCAAAGGCGTTAACCCACAATTGCTTGGATTGTAAGTTTCTGGATAAGGACGTCTGCTAAATAACATCTCTGAAATTGAAATGTAAATGCTTCATTTTTTCTGCAATAGTCAAACCCACTAAACACACAAGTTAAACCGGTGACTTTTTGATCGGTGCAGCTTGGATAATCCTGGCCAGGTGACTGTACAAGCCCTTTTACCAGGAGAGTTGCGGCTTTCGTGCCTCATTGAAAACCAAACATCCCTTGGAAGTTTCCAGAAAATCCTCCATTATTTGTAATAGCGTTGAACTGTGGTGAATCTCCAAATACAGACTTGCACCTCCTACTCGTTTGCTACCCACTTACATTTTCTCTCAGCCTTGATGAAGTGAGCTTGGCTGCAGTGGATTTCCTGTGGTGTTTCCGAATTCTCCCAACATTAGCCCCGTTTCTCGTCAGCATGCACACAATGCTCGTAGTTCCGTCTCACATGGCTCGCTGTGTTTGATTTAATTAATGCTGCGTAACAGAAAACACCTGCAGACACTCGACTGAAAGACAAACTGCAGACAAAGACAGAGCCTTTGTGTAATACGAGCCTTGTTGTATGAACTCCTTAACCGCCAGAGCCTTGGCACATACACACAGACAAAAACGCACAAACAGAACACGAGTTTAGGAAAATGCATTAAGTTATACGTAGTATTTGTTAGTGAGCCAATATCCAGTATAGCATTAGATCAGATAACAGTTTATTAGATATAAGAAGAGGAAAGAATGAATACAGTCCAGAATTATTTGGCACCCTTGAAAAAGGCAGGGGAAAATGTAATAACTGTAGTTAATTAGATATCACAATAAAAATATGATAAGAGATTTAGGCTTTGAGGGAAATACACTCACTGACAAAAAAAACACTCACCAAGGAGTTGTTGGAATTGAATGCGACTTCACACGTGTGAATGTAATGATAATTTGTTCCATTTTCTGTCTTGTTTATTCTTGTATGATGAACAAAAGTCATAATCTGGTCTCGCTCTCGTCTCGGTCTCAGCCACTGAAGATCTCGATCTTGACCTGGATTTGACCACTAAAAGTCATGGTCTTGGTCTTAGACTGTGGTTAAGGTTAAGGTACTGGACTATGGATCAGAAGGTCCAGGGTTTAAATCCCACCTCTGCCAAGCTACCACTGTTGGGTCCTTGAGCAAGGCCCTTAACCCAAAATTGCTTGGATTGTAAGATTGTATCAGTTGTAAGTCGCTCTGGATAAGGGCGTCTGCTAAATGCTGTAAATGTAAATGGTTTTGGTCTTGACTCCAACACTGGTCTGAATTAATAGACATTACTTGAAGCCTCTTTCTGTTTCCTCTCTCTCTTTTCCAGGTAAGTTTGGACTCACGGGTGCGGGAGGTGATCAACAGAAAGATGCAGGAGCCGACTCCGCACACGTTTGAGGACGCGCAGCTGCAGATCTACACGCTCATGCACAGAGACTCATATCCACGCTTCCTCAACTCGGCCATTTACAAATCACTGGTGCAGGGAGGTTCACGTTCCTCCTCCGAGTCCTAGGCCCACTTCTCTTCATCCTCCACTCCTCCTTCCATCGCACAACCACTAATGGAGAAAGAAGGCATCGGTTTCAATGGGATTTTTCCAAAGGTTGGATTTTTCTTTTTCTTTTTGTTTTGGTCATATTCTCTACCGCACACCTCCGCATCAGATCCTGCACAGAATGAAACTGGAAGACACAGGGTTGAAGAAAACAGCCTCTGCCCCATCGTTCCACTGCTTACGATGACAGCAGCAACTACTGATCCAAGCCAGTGTCTTTTTCCTTTGCCTTTTTTCCATGGGTATGTGTACGAATGCGCTATATGGTACAGAACTTCTCCTGATGTCACGAGCTGACAGAAGATAACAGAGCCTCTGCAATAAGACACACTGGAGCTGACTTTCTCCACTTTGCCTATCGCCCGTGATCTTTGGCCCACCCGCTCTCTCACTGCTTCGAGATTGCGAGGGGGAGTGTGGGCGGGGGTCGAGTAAGGGAGGGGCTAAAAGTTTCCCAGGTGCAAAAAAACAACATCAAAATATTTAGAACATAACAGATTAGGAGGACTAGAATAGATTTAGACACAATGAAAAATGGGGAAAGAAGTCTAGGTCTTAATTAGACTGGTCACTCCAAGTGTATTTTAAATTTAGTATTGTTAATGTTATTTATTTGTTCATTTTGTTCTGTATGTTCAAACTCAAACCTGGTACGGATGATGCAAGGTCATGAGTGCTTCATAGAGCATCGCGTGTGTGTGTGTGTGTGTGTGTGTGTGTGTAGGTAAGTAAACCTCAGCATCTCTGGCACATCCTTATTTACAGGATGACAAAGCTTGATGGGTCACAACCCTTTCTCCTTGGCAAAAATTGCATAACCAGAGATGCAACTGTGTGTGTGTGTGTGTGTGTGTGTGTGTGTGTGTGTGTGTGTGTGTGTGTGTGTGTGTGTGTTTACTGGCCAGCATCCTATAAGTCACCATTTGGCAGATAAACTCATTATTTCAGATGAATGTAGAAGGATTATAAACACTGCTGGGCAAAAAAAGGGTCAGCAGTACAGCAGTACCTCGGTACTAACCATTAATTTGTTCCAGAAGACACATCGAGTGAAAAAAAACAACGAGTACCGAGAGAATTTTCCCACAAAGAATAATCTCAATTTAATTGCAGTTGTACCTCGGCACTCGACTGCTTACCAACTCGTCAAATTCGGTTCTTCACGCATTTTGACGAGAAAAAAAATTGTTGTTTGTTCGACACTTGCGAGTGTCAGTATGAGCGCGACACATATTCCCTTTCCAGCCGAAACATAGGAGCACTTCAGTCTCACAACTGCTTTCGCTCAGTGCAGATCTCTGCTAAGATCTGCTGAAAACTTCTGTTTTTTTAAATATTTTTTACATATATTCTTAGTGCAAATAATTCACTATGGTTCCTAAGAAGGACGAAAAAAGAAAACAGTAAGAACCATGATAGTGCTTTTGTCATAAACAATAGGGCTTGTATTTCATGTAATTATCTTTTTTTTGTTTTTTTCTGTGTATATGTAGTGATAAGTATACAATACAACTCCATTCATTCATATAATGCCTTATACAGTTTGGATTTTCTGGGGGTCTGAAACAGATGAATTCAATTTACATTATTCCTAATGGGAAAAATTCTCGGTACTCGAAGTGCCTAATTCGTTCTAGACTCCCGAAAAATCCGCATTGCATAAGGCATGACTAATAATGCATTAATGGAGTTGTACTGCATACTTAAACACTATAAAAGCATAGACACATTTTTTTTATTAGATACGAATACAAGCACCAGTGTTATTATAAATAGGCTACATTAAGCGCTTGAGAACGCTATTGTAGTTCTCACATTTTTTTTGGTTGGATGTTATCATTAACATTCTAACGATCCATGGTGACTTATTTGTACTAAGAATATACTGTATGTAAAAAAACATTTAAAAAGACAAGAACGTTTACAGCGAATTTTAGTGGCGATCCACACTGACAGAGTGACTGTGTGACTGACATGTGCTCTTATTTTTCTGCTGGAACGGGCATACGAGTCGTGGGTCTCAACTCATACAAGTTCTAGCATGTGCGTTGACCGCTGAACAAATGACCGAGGCAATTTTTTCTTGTCAAAATGTATCGAGAACCGAATTCGACGAGTTGCGAAGTGGTCGAGTGCTGAGGTATGACTGTATTAAGCTTAATTGACCTAACAACAAATAATTGGTCAGAAAATGATCAAGAACCAAGAAAATGCACCTGTGCCACCAGACAGCGAAATTCATGTACATCGTCTTCTAAGATTTAAATATTTCATGTAAAACTCAAACAAACACGTCTGGGTGTTCCGAAACTTCCAAAATATCTTTTGTCTTATCATAAAAGATTAGTCGTTAGTTTGTAATCTGCCCCAGTTCACCAGGCTCATGTTTTGAGTCCAGATTTGAACCCTATAGTGAAGATTAGGTCTCAACTTACAACACAAAGCTGTATGAAGCCATTTCCATTGAGTGGAACAACGATTTTAAAATATTGCCCAGGGGTGCAGAAGACTCTGTACACATGGGAAGCACCTTATAAAACTGTATCCTGACTCAATTGCTCTTACAGGTTAAAGACCTTTTTACACCTAGTCCGATTTTTACACATGAAAAACATGCACTTCAAGTTTTTAACGCCATCCTTCACACCGAGTCCGAAACTGATGGACTGCGACGCTGCACACAATTTTTAATGGGAACCTGTTCTCATTTCTGCATTGTTCGAATGGGTTAAAATCAGGCTGACCAATCAGAGCTCGGTTGTCAGGCAGAACAGCTCATCCTGCTAGTAGCAGGGCACAGGAGCTTATAGGATACGCAACATGCTGGCTATAAAAACATGGATATTAAAGAAAAGATCTGGTGGAATGTAACTGAAAGGCTGGAGAATGATGTGATTATTCTAATCTGTTCATGCTCACAAAAATACAAACTATAGCTTCCGGCACTTATCTTCGCTCGTGTCTTTGTTTTTTTTTTAAGTTGACGATGTGAAAAAGACACAGCGAGACACGTTAAAAGAAGGGAAATGAAATAAAGCAAAAGTGGACAGGGAGGTTTAGACAAAAAACACGTCGGAGTTGGTGTGAAGGTCCCACTACGTTAGAACATCAAACATCAAATCCTTCCAAACATCAGATCACAGAGCCCAATGCTAATCTTCACCCACTGCAATACAACAGGTCACACCTGGGAATGTACGGGACTGTCACCATAAATATTTATGATGTTAGTAAAACAATCAGCCAGCATCAGACATAACATTTTAATTCCTGTGTGTGAAAACTTTATTTACATAATTGGCATGCTCTTTACAAAAGTCTTTTCAGTTGTCCAATACTCCTTAGTAAATCCATATTCATATTCATTAAGAAACAATCTGATATTCTCCAATTAGTCCAGTTCATTTGTCATCTGATTTATTTGAAATCTGCTGCTTCACACAGGACTTTTTTATAGTCTCTTAGTGTGATAAATGGAATGTACCTGAACTGCTAGCTAGGGCCATTCATTTTATAGGACTTCCATTCATTATGCTAAAGAGTGCACAAATTCATCTGAATTAATAAGTTTGACTGCCAAGATGTTGTGATATCCCTCTTTTATATGTGTACACACATGTACACACACACACACACTCCAGGTTAACCCTATTGTGTACTGCATATATAACGATGGTACTGTATGTTTAGAAGATAATCCTATTTCATGCTGGGACCTTTTGGTAATATTTGGGTGTTAGGGAGGTACGGTGTGTTATCGCTGGAGCTAAGCTGATGCACATCGACTTTTTGAACAATAAGCCACTTGATCTATGAAGCAGTTAGGCTACAATCACTGGGACTTTCTTGGCATCTGTCAGAAAATTGCTGGACATTGCTGGTCTGTGGACGTGGTCTTGGGCGGAGACAGTTTGCAGTGTCACTGGGAAGTGCACATCTCAACACGCATACTATTCTTATATACAGTGTGTTTGTGTGTGTGTTGTTCAAGTTTATATATCATTGTGAGGACCGAATGTCCCCACCAGCATCAAAAGATCTGTCAGTTTTACAGTGTAGAGACATTTTGCTGGTCCCCACAAGGAAATATCTTTGTTTTTTCCCAAAAACTATAACTTTCTATTGAAAAACCAGAAGAGCCAAAACATTTTCTTTATGTTACTTGGCTTAAGGTTAGGGTTAGGGTTACAGTGCTGTGCAAAAAGTCTTAGTCCACCATTAAATTAGATATACCATTGATTTACCAATGGTATAATCATATACCATATTTAATTAGTTACATTTACAGCATTTAGCAGGCACCCTTATCCAGAGCGACTTACAATTGATGCTATCTTACAATCCAAGCAATTGTTGGTTAAGGGCCTTGCTCAAGGACCCAACAGTGGCAGCTTGGCAGACGTGGTATTTGAACCCTGGACCTTTTGGTCCATAGTCCAGTACCTTAACCGCTAGGCTACCACAGTCCAGTGGTATTTCTCAGTATTAAAAACTGAAAAAACAGCTTCTATAGACTACAGTGACATGTACTAGGTTTGACCTCCCCTTACTTTTGAGCAATAGCAGCATCTGGGAGCTTCATTGCAAAAAACAAATTCTGCAAATTTGAATGTGTAACGTTAAATTATTGAAAATACTTAAACATGGACCTTTGTTTCGGCGCCTTTCCAGAAGATACACGCCTTTGTAAGGTTATTCTCTCCATTTCGCTCATTGCCAGTGTTGACTACCAAATTCCGAACTCCTGTTGGTTACCTCTGTGGGGCTTGTTTTCACAACTACATAATTTGTTCCTACATCTTGCTCATTCCTAACACTTAAACCTGTTCTCCATGTCCTCAATGAAATCAAGAGTGCATTTTTGACAGATGTCCAGAAAGTATTTAATCTAGTATTAGTAAGTAAATGCTAATGGAGTTATCTTGAATAAATGTCAGGACTTATTCAAGACTATAAGACAACCCAGTGGCATTGACTTGTTATTAGGATATTCAAGGACTGAAGACTTTTACAAATACTTATGCTACTGTTAGAGTCTAGAGAAAGACTCAGGATATTTCTCTGAGTGTCTTTCAGTTTGATATAAAGGTGAGGATTGAATGATGCTCAAGAAGAATTTCTCTTTTTTTATGTTCCTTTGGGAAATATTCAATCGCACAGACTTAGACCACAATGCGACAAGACTGCAACAACTGAAATATCTCTTAATATATGTACATTATAGGCTGATTTGGAGTGACCAGAGTGTTCATTATTGATTTGAGCTTTTGGAGGGCTTTCTAGAATTGTCAAAAGTTCGTCACCTGTGCTAATTATATCCCAATAATATCAGTCAGCACAGAATTACTGTATCCGGTGATATTACTGGCCCCAATCTACACTCTAGAACAGGGGTTCCTAACCTTTTTAAGGCCATGGACGCCTTTGTAAATTTGAAAACCGCAGATCCCTCCACAGAAAATGTACATAAATACGTAAAATAAAAACTAGGACCGCCTAAAACCTGTGGCCTAACCCGTGGGACTACAAGTTAAGATATACTGCTCTGTAGACTCTGGTTTGTATTGTGTTATATGGGACATATTAGCTGCTGTCACACACACAGAGACATAGTGTAGCCTTTCTTGCTCTTAGACGTCATTTGTAGTCTTTCTTTCTGTTCTATATCCAATGCATTTCAGGTTTAGTCAGTGAAACAGTACTGAATGCATCAGCAGTATTTTAATAGTCACGATTTAAAATGAATGTCACGTTGTTCTAATAGTCCACCTGTTGTATACTGTACTTTATCCAACCTGTTGTGTACTTTCTATAAAGAGCAGGGCTGGATAGTAGACAGGAAATCCATGAATGCTGGTGCTAACACTGTGAGCTCGTGTACCTAACCGTACCCTCTGTGTCTTGTACATTTCAAAATGTGAATTTGAGAGACAACCACTGCTCTGTGTGCATGGGTCTGTTTGTGAGTTTGGCCTCGGTACACAAGGAAATATTTGGTGAATCCAAAAAGAGGCGGTTCGATGAACTCTTTCATTATGGCACTGAATACTGTCAAAAGCTGTGTTTGTGTAAAGCCATTACTACCTGACTGATCCGGAGGCCGCCTTTAAGTCACGTTCCACTACTGTTTTAACACTTTCTCACTGCCCCCAAAATGTTTCTGGTGGGATGGGTGTCGTCCAACAGTCCAGACCCCATCGAGGTACTCACTGGGCATAGATACCAGTCTATCACAGGGCACAGCAAGGGTTGCTGCTGCAGCACTGGGGGATGATCTTTCGTCAGGCCTCCCCTTCATCAGACAGCCAATCATGTGATGCCCAACCCAGGTAGAATGCACCTCTGAAACTAAAATTTGTGTCTCTTCGGGGTGAGCTAGTGCGGTGTATTGCTGCCACACAGAATTAAAAAAATCAATCTTTCATCATGTCATTATTATGAAAAAGTCTGTCAATAAAAAAAGACATTATTATGTCGTAATTACGAGAAAATATCTAACTGATGGAGGTATTGACATTGGAGGCTTTTGCAGTTTTTCCAATGGACCGGTTGATGGAATTATTTGAATTTTACGTTATGCTTGGTTGAAGTCACAGTGAAATCCATAGATGGTATTTCCATTCGGATTCGCACACTGCGAAGGCTTCTCAAATATCAGCGTTCATACAGACGTAAAAAATAAACCATAGACACTGTTATTCCTAACTGAGCGTCTTCAACATCACCAGTGTTGCCAGATCTTGCGAAAGAAAACAACAACCAAGTTCTTTGGAAGTCTATATATGAATTGCATTTAATATGTAACCATTTCAAAAATACTGGAACTTGTAATTTTACATTTCCTTTTAACTCTAAAGATATTGACCAAAACCAATGGCCAACCAAAAATAGGCATGAGTTTCAAAAAAAGTAAAGACATTTCATATAACTAAGTGGCCAAGTCATTACATCAGTGATAGCAAAATAGACTTTTGACTTGCCATCTCAAATAATTCATGTCTCTTGTCCTTTTCGGCACCTCATCAGTTCAAGTGGGTTTATGGGTGCGAATCTGGCAACCCTGAACTAGCCACGGAGCAAAGCACACATGAGCCGAGGGTGGTGGTAGAGTGTTTCATGGTTACAAACTACAAGAATCCTTAGCGAATATTAATTGAAAATCTATGGTGCTCAATGACTCTATTTCAGTGTGATTTAAGCATATGATTCTAAAAAGAATAAAAAATGAGTTGATTGAATGAATCAAATCTAAAATCTGATTCATTCAATCAACTCCTCCATTGCAAACACTACAGAAGCCTCTAATGTGAATACCTCCATCAGTTAGATACTTTCTCATAGTGACGACATCATTATGTCATTTTAATGACATGCCTTTTTGTAATAACGACATGCTGAAGGATTTATTTTTCATTCCGTGTGGCAGCAATACGCCACCGTAAGCCAGTGACTCTTTGATGCACCTAATGAAAAGGTG
The DNA here is from genome assembly GCA_025084515.1 of Ancistrus triradiatus. Classification (NCBI taxonomy): domain Eukaryota; kingdom Metazoa; phylum Chordata; class Actinopteri; order Siluriformes; family Loricariidae; genus Ancistrus; species Ancistrus triradiatus. The sequence goes on along the minus strand of JAJAGP010000908.1, from coordinate 221,225 downwards.
CTTTCGCACCAAACAGTCCTGGGGACTAGAATACCTCTGAGAACTACATCTGCTTTTTTGATTTACAGGAACTCTGTGTGAAGCCGAAGTGACATAAGGGTCGCGAATTTCAGCTCAAAATAACCTACCTCCTCCGTCACATATAGGCTCAGTAAAGCCTGGACTTCACTGTCAGTCCATTTGTCTGTGTTTTTTTCCATTTTAAGCATGAAGATCTGTTGTTTATACAGCTAGCGGTGTAATTGTTTGAACATGGCGCTTATGTCTGGACCAATCACTATACGCTTGCGTCGCTACATCTGGACCAATCGGCGTACTCTTACGTCTGGACCAATCAGTACAAACGTACGTCACTCAGGGTTCCTATGCGCTGAGAAAAGCCCCTTCATTGAAGTAGGAGCTAAAAAAATCCTTATACACGGCGTTCTGAGAACCACAAAGGTCCCAGTTCCTGTGATGTGAACACTTGCCCAAGGGGGCACAGTTCTAAGTACTATGAAAAATTTCCTCCGGTGCCAAAGTACCTTTGTTCTGCAAGTTCCATCGTGCTGCAAGTGGCCACCCATGTGATGCCCATTATTAACACTTTCACAAGTCTATAAGGGAGTGTTAAAACAGTATTGAAACACAGCCCTGGTTCTTGTGCTTGAATGGAATCCAGTGCTTATAGGACCTCGTTTTCATATTCGAATCATCACCGAGGCGCACGAGGTCACACCGTCGAATCAAGACCATTGTTGCCCTGTTACTTTGGGCACGGCCCCCGCTCCTCACCTGAGACTCTTTGATCACGACATCGTGCTTCGCGAAATCTTTGTAAATATCTATTCAGTATAGAATTTAAAGAATTTATATGCGACAAAAATCAAAAAAGAGTATTTAAAAAGACGTTTTAGAAAGACTATTTAGAATTATTTGAGTCTGGTCTCTTGGCCAGACGGGATTTCTATAGCCTACTGTGGTACAAAGTACTTTCTTATTTTCTCAAATGAACCACCAGTTGTGCATGACAATGTACATTCGAGTATAAAAAAGTGTGCATATATATATATATATATATATATATATATATATATATATATATATATATATATATATATATATATATATATATGGATTTAGTATTGTTTTCATTTTCCAGTAGGAAGTGACCAGTCTAAGGTATGTTCGAGTGAGGTGCGTGTGTGTGTGTGTGTGTGTGTGTGTGTGTGTGTGTGTGTGTGAGTGTAGAAGGTTCAGTGAACCTCTTTAAGATACATGCAGAGAGGTTTTGTTGTCAGACAGTCAATATTTTTATGAGATTTCTAGACTTATTTTAAACCAGGTCAACCCTCGATTCGCTAGACACGCATCACGCAGGCCAAACCGCGCCTTTTTTCCGCAGCCGAGTGAAGGACCCTTGAGACGTAGGCTTGCTTATGTTTACATACATTTCTCTAGGTGCCAAATTAGCCTAGCCTTCTTACAGCGCGAAACGAACACGTGGTATCGACAGTACTCCTCGACGTACCTAACGAACGTATGTCCGCCGACTTTCTCGTCCTTTCTTTTTGTTACCTCCATACCCGTGTGCTGTTTGTTGCTGGTGTTTGAACCTAAAAGGCGCTATAAATGTTCACTTTGCTCCTCCCATCCACACCGATCAATCCCACAGAGACACCTGCCCCACGCTCACGGACTTCTATGGACAATTATTTATTGACATTAGAATTGTATTTTGTAAGATGGACCAAAAGGCTTTTCTTTTAGAGCTCTGCAGCCATTCACGTGGGAGCGCCGTGACCCCCCCTCTCCTAGTGATGCGCCCTTTTTAGTAAAGTCAGGCATTTTGAGGAGGAACTCAGCTGGGGTCTGAACAGATCCCCACCACCGAGGCCAGATCATCACGTTCTTCAGAGATGACTTCATCACGAAGCCATCGGATTCATTCCTTGACTTTGAAATGGGTTGCATTTTTTTTAATATTTTTTATTTTCCCTCTTTTTTAAAAGAAGATATGATTATAATGATAACAATAAAGATGTTTGTGTTATTATTCAGCTGTGGCTTTTACAAACCTTTTGTGACTCGGAAACGTATATTAATGCTGCTAATGTACAAGGTGCCCCATACTGTACTGTGCAAAAGTCTTAGGCCACAATCACATTTGCTGTATTAGCAATGGTATAAAAATCATATATAGCATATTGACGACTGGACCCATACAGTTCAAACTTGGATTTGTCACTCCATAATACTCTTTTCCACTGATCTGCATTCCAGTGTTTGTGAGCTTCAGCATATCTTATCCTTTTCACCCTGTTGTCCTTCCAACAATTCCATTCAGTTTTTCAATAATGCGTCCAAATCTCGTTTTCTGGTTGTGTTCTAATAAAGAGAAATAATTATATATGGTCATTCTACCATTACTAAAACAATGGTATACCTAATCTAATTGTGGCCCAAGACAGATAGTGATGCACCAAAATACAACTCTAAACTCAGCACACTGAGCTGAAAACAAAAAAGATACCCAAGAATTGTTTGTTTATTTTTTGTAATGATACATAATTAAAAATAGCGATACTTCATATGAACAGCATTTACAGATGGCTTGATTAATGTATCTGATGATTGTGAAAAATCACTTAAAGATACAGTGACCCAGTGGTTAGCACTGTTGTCTCATGGCTCCAGACACCCAGGTCCGAGTCCCGGCCCAGCCACTGATTGTGTGGAGTTTGCATGTTCTCCCCATGTCTCTGTCAGTTTCCTCCCATTCCTAACCAAGCATTTGGTCAACTAGAATCTCCAGGTTGCCCTAGTGTGTGTGTGAATGATGCACTGATACCCTGTCCGGTGGGACTGGAAGTCCCTGTGCCCCCAGTAACATCCATTTTATTATTTGGGTCTGCACCAGAGCCTATCCAGGAATTCATGGGACTAGGCAAACATATACCCTGGATGAGGCACCAGTTCATCCCTCAGAGCTCAGAAGTGGCCGCTGTTGCAGTCTCAATGGTCTCATCTTTCTCGGACACAATAAATTACGTGTGTAATCGCCAACCAGGCCGGAAACATGGTCACGACTCGTGGTGATGGACTATCGATTTGTGGCTGCACCACCTGAATAAATATGCTGAAGCATAGATATGGTGTACAATGAGAACGACAATTAAAAGACAAACCAACTGAGTGTCTTGGAAAGGTTTTGTGCCACCAAGAGAGATGGAACTCTAAATGGACCACACACTAATGAAGCAAAAAACATTGTTTGGCTCATCACAAATGTACATGTCAAGGTCTGGGATATATTAGATGATAAGTGAACAGTCAGTGGGAGAAATGGGCAGATGTAAAGACCTGAGTGACTTTGACAAGGGTTACATCTTTATGGCTAGATGACTGGGCAATGGATCAGTAGTGTACCAACAGACAGTGGTCTGAGAAAAAACCACAGACCAGCAACAGAAGGGTACCCAAGCAACATCGATGTGTGTGGTCTGATTCAACAGAAGGCTTACTGTGGCAAGTCTCCAAATTTTTAATGCTGATTACGGGAGGAATGTCACAACACACAGTCCATCACATCCCTACTGAGTATAGGGCTGTGTAGCTGGAGAGTGCTAACCATGCTACCATCAAAAGTGCCAACAGCACTGGAAGAAGGTCACCTTGTCCGATGAGTCCTTTTACGTCATGTGATGGTCATGGCTTTGTGGTTCCAAGTTGCTTTGGTGGCTCAGTGTTTTGAAAATGTTGCTGGAGAATTGCGCTCGCTGATCACTTTATTAGGTACATCTCTGTGTTTCTATAATCATTGCCCATTTCATCAGTTCCATTTATCACATAGAAGCACTTTGTAGTTCTACATTTACAAACTGTAGTCCATCTGTTTCTCTACAAGCTTTGGTTTGTCCCTTTTACTCTGTTCTCTAATGATCAGGACCACCAAAGGGCCACCACAGATCAGGTACTATTTGGGTGAGGTATCATTTTCAGCACTGCAGTAACACTCACTTGGTGGCAGTGCGTTAGTGTGTGCTGTGCTGGTATGAGTGGATCAGACCCAGCAGTGCTGCTGGAGTTTTAAAACACTGTGTTCACTTACTGTGCACTCGTGCTAGACACATCTACCTTATTGTTCCACCTTGCACATGTAAAGTCAGAGACAGTAGCTCATCTGTGGTTGCACGGTTTGTGTTAGTCATTGTGGTCACTGTGCTGGTCCTGACCACTAAAGAACAGAGTAAAGGGGACTAACAATGTATTTAGAGAAACAGATGGACTACAGTCTGTAATTGTAGAACTACAAAGTGCTTCCACAATATCTGGCAAGTGGAACTGATATACATTGAGTGTAGAAACAAGAACCTAATAAAGTTTTCAGTTAGTATATTGTGAACAAAACCTGAAATAGGAAGTTCAGTGGAGCTCGGTGTTCTTTGGTACATCTTTTAACACTGAGATTGTTCTCCTAAATGCCACACAAGCCCTGTCATGTTCAGGCAGGGTTCAGACAGGGATCAGTACTAATCTTTCATACTCACACAAGTCCTCTGGGGTAACGCTCATACAGAGTGAGAGGTGAGGGAAAAGGGGGTTGAACAGAGGTGATATGATATGAATAGTTTACTTTTAGTGTGTATGGTGGCATGGCAACTAGTGTAGACCATGGACAGCTCTGGGACCCAGGTACAATCCTTGCCTGGTTACTGTCCGATATGTTCTCATGGTGTCCAATGGGTTACCTCCCAAAAGTGTCTGCACTTATATTGTACGTTGAAGTTTGGCCTTTATGCATTGTCATCGAGGACTGAATTTCAAATTTTATTAGAGCATTATGGGAACTAGGGTTCGAATCTCAACAGTTCTTTCTAGCCAGTTCAGACATCACATACAGACACAATTGGCTTTGTCTGAGGGGAAGGGGGCCCATTGGGGGGGGATCATCCCCCAGAACTTTAAGAATGACAACCTACCCAGCCCTGCTTGAAAGTTTGTGAACCCTTTTTTCAAACAAGTCCTAAAAGTAGATAAAGAGAACCCAGTTAAAATATTAATTTATTTATTGAGGAAAATGAATCAATATTACATATTAGTGAGTGGCAAAAGTATGCGAACCTTTGCTTGCAGTACCTGGCATGACCCCCCCCTGTACAACAATAACTGCAACTAAACATTTCCTGTAACTGTTGATCAGTCCTGCACACCGGCTTGGAGGAATTTTAGCCCATTCCTCCGTACAGAACAGCTTCAGCTCTGGGATGTTGGTGGGTTTTCTCACATTAGCTGCTCACTTCAGGTCCTTCCACAACATTTTGATTGGATCCATTCCAAAACATTAACTTTATTCTTCTTTAACCATTCTTTGGTAGAACGGCTTGTGTGCTTAGGGTCACTGTCTTGCTGCATGACCCACCTTCTCTTGAGATTCAGTTCATGGACAGATGTCCTAACATTTTCCTTTATAATTCTCTGATATCATTCAGAATTCATTGTTCCATCAATGACGGCAAGTCCTAAACACATCAACAGAGTTAGAACAGTCTCTACTGAAAACGTGAACTAATGAGCGAGCAAGCACATGACTGGTAAGGTAGTGAATGATGGACTTCTACTCTTTAACTCCTGCCTCTGGTCGTGGATCCACAGCTTTCATTGGCTGTTGAAATGACCAGTTGGTTTTAGGCTGCAACGTCTGGAGTTAAAAGACAATTTTTAAGATGTTAAAGTGAATGGACATTGATCAGTAAATAAACCAGCCAAACCATTAAAACCAAGCACAGATTGAAAAGTAAATAACATTGATTATCTCATACAACAGTCGTTATGTTTGCTGTGGGAGAAATGTTCAGGAGAAAAGACCTGCGTGACTAAAAAGGGACAAATCCTTATAACCAAACAACTGGGTCTGGTAAAAAGAGGGACAAACCACAGACTGGCAACCAATGGCAAATAAGATTACTAACTACATTTTCTGTTTTCTCTCTGAGCTCTTCTTCCAGTACCAGTTCAAGTTCACACACTAAGATGTTCTTCCAGTACCGGTTCTGGCTCCACTCAAGCTGTTCTTCCATCATCAGCTCCAGTACTCATAACTTTACTGAAACCCCATCACAGGGTAATAAGGCCCCCTCCCATCCTTCCTCCAGCTGACTGAGCATGGAATGCCAACAAAACTTTCCCGCTGAAGACACAAGATCCTACAGCAACTCTGTTTATTGGACTAAATAGCCAATACACATATTGTTATTATATTCAATATTTTATTTATATGTTCTGTTGTCTTAGGTTTTAATCCTCTATTTTATTATACACTTCATACAATTGTATGTTTATCAGGGTCTATACATAACTATATTTTATTTTATTTATTATACACTAGAACCTCGTAATTTGAATGCTTCTTTATATGAAGTCAGTTAAAAAAAAAATTTTCCACCAAATTTTAACAAAAATTCAGACTTCCAACATCAGTCCAACCTGTAACACATATGACCCAATCTCATGGTGTGTGTGAAATGAATTCAATTCCGACTTCAAACAAATCTGAATTTCAACATCCTTCCAGAACCAATTAAGTTCGTATCCCGAGGTTCCACTGTATTTTCTTTCATTTAGCTTCTGTTCATTTACATTTTTTATTAATTAGGTAACAAATTAACTATTAAATACAGGGATGCTTGATAGTTTGTGAATTTTCTATATTTCTGCATAAATATGACCTAAAACATCAGACTTTCACACAAGTCCTAAAAGGAGATAAAGAGAACCCAGCTAAAATAAATGAGACAAAAATATTATAATTGATCAATTATTTATTGAAGAAAATGATCCATATATTACATATTACTGAGTGGAAAAAGTAAATGGACCTTCTTCTTTAACCATTCTTTGGTAGAACGGCTTATGTGCTTAGGGTCGTGGTCTTGCTGCATGACCCACCTTCTCTTCAGATTCAGTTCATGGACAGATTGCCTGATGTTTTCCTTTAGAATTCTCTGATATAATTCAGAATTCATTGGTCCATCCATAATGGCAAGCCGTCCTGGCCCAGATGCAGCAAAACAGGCCCAAACCATGATACTACCACCACCATGTTTCACAGATGGGATAAGGTTCTGATGCTGGAATGCAGTGTTTTCCTTTCTCCAAACATAACACTTTTCTTTTAAACCAAAAAGTTCTATTTTGGTCTCATCTGTCCACAAAACATTCTTCCAATAGCCTTCTGGTTTGTCCACGTGATCTTTAGCAAACTGCAGACGAGCAGCAATGTTCTTTTTAGAGAGCAGTGGCTTTCTCCTTGCAACCCTGCCATGCACACCATTGTTGTTCAGTGTTCGTCTGATGGTGGACTCATGAACATTAACATTAGCCAATGTGTGAGAGGCCTTCAGTTGCTGAGTAGTTACCCTGGGGTCCTTGGAGACCTCGCCAACTATTACACACCTTGTTCTTGGAGTGATCTTTGTTGGTCGACCAATCATGGGGAGGGTAACAATGGTCTTGAATTTCCTCCATTTGTGCACAATCTGTCTGACTGTGGATTGGTGCAGTCCAAACTCTTTAGAGATGGTTTTGTAACCTTTTCCAGCCTGATGAGCATCAACAACTCTCTTTCTGAGGTCCTCAGAAATCTCCTTTGTTTGTGCCATGATACACTTCCACAAACGTGTTGTGAAGAGCAGACTTTAATAGATCCCTGTTCTTTAAATAAAACAGAGTGACCACTCACACCTGATTGTCATCCCATTGCTTGAAAACACCTGACTCTAATTTCACCTTCAAATTAACTGCCGATCCTAGAGGTTCACATACCTTTGCCACTCACTAATATGTAATATTGGATATATTTCCTCAATAAATAAATGACCAAGTATAATATTTTTGTCTCATTTGTTTAACTGGGATCTCTTTGGCTACTTTTAGGACTTGTGTGAAAATCTGATGATGTTTTAGGTCATATTTATGCAGATACATAGAAAATTCTGAAGGGTTCACAAACTGTCAAGCACCACCGTATATAATCTAGGCTGACCACGGTGGTCTTGTCCCTTTATTGACTCTTGGTACTCCCAAAGTTTCTTCTTTATAACATATAGGGAGCTTTTTCCCTTGCCACTGCCTCCCTAGACTTGCTTGATTAGGGCTTTTGGCCTAGATGGTTGAAAAGCAGCTTTGAGACAATGCTTCAATGCTTGTAAAAAGCACTAGAAATAAATTTGACTTGACCAATTAAACGTCATTACAGACCAGGTAGCTTTAATGTTTCATCTGATCGATGTATACTATGGTTTATGGAGACAGCTGCCTGTCGGACCCTCACACCTCCATTTCACTTCTGTATTTCTCTTGCTGCACATGCATCAATGTGACATCATAAGGAACGCTATTAATCTTCTCACAGCAAACGAGTCCTGACACGATTTATTCCTGGCCGAGGTAATTAAGCAATTTCACAACAGATTCACATGAATTACAGCTGGGACAGCAGCCAAATGCTTCCCGCCAGCTGTGCCTCAGCTAGCATGAGGTGACTATAACCCCCAAATGATGGCACCAGCATCAAACGCTGGTACACATAAGATCCTAAAGAACTTAATGCCAAAACTAAACCCTGTTATTAAGTACAGATTACATTCATACTTTCACTGTAGTATAGATGTGCGCTTAATCACACCAAATCACTTTTGACAACATTTCAGGATTAAAAGCTCTAGTACTGTGCTGGAATTATTTAAATCTTAAATACTAAGAAATGTTAAAATAGTATGCTACGCCTACACCCAAAGTTGCTAAAATGTAATCAGTTCCACATTAAAAGACATAAACACAGACATAACACACACACACACACACACATATATACTGGTCCTTCTAAAAAAATTAGCATATTGTGATAAAGTTAATTCTTTTCCGTAATGTAATGATAAAAATTAAACTTTCATATATTTTAGATTCATTGCACACCAACTGAAATATTTCAAGCCTTTATTGTTTTAATACTGATGATTTTGGCATACAGCTCATGAAAACCCAAAATTCTCACAAAATTAGCATATCATGAAAAGGTTCTCTAAACGAACTATTAACCTAATCATCTGAATCAACGAATTAACTCTAAACACCTGCAAAAGATTCCTGAGGCTTTTGAAAACTCCCAGCCTGGTTCATTACTCAAAACCGCAATCATGGGTAAGACTGCCGACCTGACTGCTGTCCAGAAGGCCATCATTGACACCCTCAAGCAAGAGGGTAAGACACAGAAAGAAATTGCTGAACGAATAGGCTGTTTCCCAGAGTGCTGTATCAAGGCACCTCAGTGGGAAGTCTGTGGGAAGGAAAAAGTGTGGCAGAAAACGCTGCACAACAAGAAGAGGGTGACCGGACCCTGAGGAGGATTGTGAGAGAAGGGCCGATTCCAGCAGCCACCGTGCACAGGCGTGTGCAGGAAATGGGCTACAGGTGCCACAATTCCCAGGTCAAGCCACTTTTGAACCAGAAACAGCGGCAGAAGCGCCTGACCTGGGCTACAGAGAAGCAGCACTGGACTGTTGCTCAGTGGTCCAAAGTACTTTTTTTCTGATGAAAGCAAATTTTGCAATGTCATTCGGAAATCAAGGTGCCAGAGTCTGGAGGAAGACTGGGGAGAAGGAAATGCCCAAATGTCTGAAGTCCAGTGTCAAGTACCCACAGTCAGTGATGGTCTGGGGTGCCATGTCAGCTGCTGGTGTTGGTCCACTGTGTTTATCAAGGGCAGGGTCAATGCATCTAGCTATCAGGAGATTTTGGAGCGCACTTCATGCTTCCCATCTGCTGAAGAGCTTTATGGAGATGAAGAGTTCATTTTTCAGCACGACCTGGCACCTGCTCACAGTGCCAAAACCACTGGTAAATGGTTTACTGGACCATGGTATTACTGTGCTCAATTGGCCTGCCAACTCTCCTGACCTTTAACCCGATAGAGAATCTGTGGGATATTGTGAAGAGAAAGTTGAGAAACGCAAGACCCAACACTCTGGATGAGCTTAAGGCCGCTATCGAAGCATCCTGGGCCTCCATAAAACACCTCAGCAGTGCCACAGGCTGATTGCCTCCATGCCATGCCGCATTGAAGCAGTCATTTCTGCAAAAGGTTTCCCGACCAAGTGTTGAGTGCATAAATGAACATAATAATCTGAAGGTTGACTTTTTTTGTATTAAAAAACACTTTTTTCTTTTATTGGTCGCGGATGAGATATGCTAATTTTGTGAGAATTTTGGGTTTTCATGAGCTGTATGCCAAATCATCAGTATTAAAACAATAAAAGACTTGAAATATTTCAGTTGGTGTGCAATGAATCTAAAATATATGAAAGTTTAATTTTTATCATTACATTACGGAAAAGAATTAAGTTTATCACAATATGCAAATTTTTTGAGAAGGACCAGTATATATATATATAGATAGATAAATAGATAGATAGATAGATAGATAGATAGATAGATAGATAGATAGATAAAAGAAATCACAATGAAATGCTGTGCTGCAGCAAACTAGACATGACATTTAAAAAAATCAAGTTATTAAATTACTAAAAAAAGTAATGCATTCATTCTGTTGAACCATTATATTGTCCATCTGTATGACTGTGTAGTGATTTTTTTCATGGCATAACGATTTCTATGTTAGAATGCGACTAATTGTTAATGGTACAAAAGTTGATTATTACAATGAAATACAAGTAAGCGCAGCCCTTTTAACGTCCATCCCATCAACGTCCTTCACTTCAATGGCCAAAGTCTTAAGAATTATAATAGGAAATAAAAAATCTGTCTAATATACTGTATTTTCGGACCATAAGGCGCACTTAAAATCCTTTAACTTTCTCAAAAATTGACAGTGCGCTCTTAAAATGCGGTGCGCGTTCTAATGTATGAAATAATTCTGGTTGTGCTTTCCGACCTAGAAACCGATTGTAGATGGTACACGGCGCTCATAAATCTGTCAAAATGTTTTAGCACACGGCCCTGGTAAGTTACGAAGCTTTATGGCCAAAACCGTAGTGCGCAGCATATAGCGGAGTAATACGGTATGTGCTTCAGCATTAGGGTACGTTGCAATTCATTCATCATTTTCGAAGCGGATTTCAAAACCCAACGCTATCAGTCACGCAGTACAACATGGACATAGAGCAGCTGCGAGAGAATTCAACATTAACGAATCAATGGTACGGAAGTGGAGGAAGCAAGAAGACGCCCTGCGCCAGGTAAAGACCAAACTGAGCTTCCGACGGAAACTTAAGAAATTTATGCACCTACCTAATTTTGTTTGAATAATTACTGCACACTTTCTGTAAATCCTATAAACTTCATTTCACTTCTCAAATATCACTGTGTTCATCTGCTATATGATATATTTAACTCAAGTTGCTGATCTGAACAACCAATGATTTATAAACTAAAATCATGAAAATGATCAGGGGTGCCCAAACTTTTTCATACCACTGTACTGACAGAAAAGAGAGTTGTAGTCTGGAAAGGCATATAATAAAACCTGGTATGGTTCTACTTTCTTTTCCATCTTTGGAAAGTGGTTCAAGTTTATAAGATATAAAGATTTACTGATTTATACAATACAGTACTTCATGTTGTGATAGTGTTTAGGTTGGGTCCCTTTTTTTGAGTCTTGGTCCTCCCAAGGTTTCTTCCTCATTACACTTAGGGAGTTTTTACTTGCCACTGTCTCCCTAGGCTTGCTCAATTTGGGATTGGACGTAGTTATTAGGAGATAATCTAAACTTGTAAAGTTGCTTTGAGACAATGCTCCATTGTAAAAAGCGCTATATAAATAAGTCTGACTTGACTTTATTTAATAATGTTTAATATTAGAAAGAAAAAAAACCTCTATATAAAAGCATCTTAATGTGAATACGGTAATGCCCGAGCCATGTCCATTTTGGTCAACATCCTGTTTCACAGAACGTAACGGCACATTCCTGTATATTAATCCCTGTTTATAAGCAGCATTAATTAACAGTCAAAAGAGCTTTAAGGCTATGCAGATCTGAGGTACTAACATCTGTACTGCAAACATCCAGAATGTGAATTACTACCAAAAAGAAGAAAAGTATTACAGGGATTCAGAAATTTTGTGTAGCTGATTTAATGATCTACCTTCAATAGAACAGCAATTAATATATCATTATGTGAACTGTTCAAGCTATGGCACAGATGTTAGGAATAAAACTGTGGATAAAGTTAGCCTAAGTCATACCGACTGTGTTAAAGTCAGTCTGCACTTGTTTTCCGGACGTGATTCAAATGCAGCTTGTCTAAATGGGTTTGCTAAGATTCTCGGCTATTCTAGGAAATCACTGATAGCTAACATGCTTTTTCAGTTCATTTAATTTGCTCTGTGTGTGTGTGTGTGTGTGTGTGTGTGTGTGTGTGTAGGGCCATGTTTATATATTACTGTGGGGACCATATGACCCCAGAGGGACAGTCCCCACAAGAAAAAAACTAGATTTTTTTACACCAAAAACTGCAACCTATTTGAAACAAATAAAAACCCACTCAAAAATTACTTTTGGTTCCCGAGGTTAAGGGAAGGGTTATGTGTAGGTGTGTACACAAAATAAATAACCTACAGTAATACACCAGTCGATGGAAAGTCCCCACAAAGATAATAATACAGCATGCGTGCGCGTGTCCCCCTCAGTTACATAACCGCAGTGAAAGACAATCGGAGGCACACTAATGCAGTCCAGCTACCGCCCTCTGGTGGCAACTGGATAATTTGCTTATATGACGAAGCGGACGGTTCAATGAGTTCGTGTGCTGCTTAGTACAAAAGTCTGCGACACATTAATGTTTAAATCGGTTAATTATTTATTCATCAATTGTGCAGACTCATGCACACAGTAAACCAGAATCTGCATATCTTTCACCTAATTTAATTTCCTCCTGGTCTGCACGTGTATCATACAGGCGAAATAGCAATCAATCATAGTCATTACTCTCTTTTCGTCTACGATCCCAATTAGAGAAAGCTTCGGAAAAGCAGCTTACAACATGATTCGTTCACAAAAGAAAGAAAAAGACACTTTAATCCGGAAGCTCCGCACACAAACCAGTCAGTAAACAAATGATTTCTGGCTATATTAGACCAATTTGTTTATCAAAGTCATTTAGTGTCTAAAAGATCTAGCCGTTTAACAGTGAAAGCAAAACAGATGCATTCTATGCATATCTACAACACTTTCACAATTGAGCAAATCTTTAAGCAGGACAATCGCAGCGTCGAAAGCGCAAAAAAGGCACAAAGTGCTTTATTCAGGGCAAAAGCGCTGTGAGTGCAGTAACGCTCGGAGCACAACCCAAAAAATAGATATAAAACAAAATATACATCAAATGCCAGTTTTTTTGCATATATAGCGATATGAATGCTGCATATTTTACAAAGCTGTGAAATGAGTATAAAAATGACTTGTTTTGGAAAAAAGTAACAAAAGTACTTCTTACAATATGAACCTGTCACTTGATGGCATGACGAATCCTGAAGCTCCTTAACAAAACTAAAAACAGAGAAAGACAAAAGGTGTGATTTCAATTCGCGTGTATGCGGTCTGTGTTTGTACCCTACATATGTATTTCTAAGCCATTTCTGCCACACTAAGGGAATAAAAGTGCAAGATTTGATCAGAAGCAGGCTTACACTGAGCTAGTACTGCCACCGTGTGGCCTCATTACAGCACTGATACAATCCCATTCATAACTTCCTCCTGCTCTCAACTAAAGTTGTGAAAACTTTGTTTCCCGCCTGTTTGACTACATCATGCACTGGTGATGCACCAGTTCGTGGCTAAAAATCTGAACATCATGACCGTTTTGGTTTGTTTCTTAAACGACGTTATATTATTATTACCTCGTGTGAACAGTGACTACAGATTACTTGTTTAAAGTCTCTGGAGATGCCACTTCCATTTCCAGCATTCCATGCCAGAATTTCCCACGCTCTCACACACCACTGACCCAGCCCTGCACCTCTCACCTCTCCCACATTTCCTTAATTGTTTATGTGTTATGCAACGTCGCATCAGCATCAATGGCTTTTCACGAGGTTACATCTATACAAGTCAGACACATTCACACTGGGACAATTTAGACCAACCAATTAACCTAACTCATGTCTTTGAAATGTGGGAGGAACCGGAGTATCCAGAGTAAACCTACACTGACACGGGGAGGACATGCAAGCTCCACATGGGCGGAACCTGATGTTGGGATCATTGGTTGTGAAGGACCCTGCATGGACTTCTTGAAGCTATTCTTGCCTGGAAGTGAAGTGATTTATATTCACACCAGCAGGTCGCTGTCTGTCAGTTTCTCCTTTTGGCCACACTTCCGGCAAGGAGACAGTACAGAGGACAGTTTGATCCACCGACAAGCACAAGCAGCTCCCATTTTTCCTGTGCACTATCCAGACACAGATGGCACCGTCACTACATGTCCCTGTCTCTGCCCGGCTCATTTCCAGATGTTAGCAGAAGGAAATTTGCTGTCACCGCACCCATTACAAGTCCTGCCTTTGTTCACAGTGGTGTCGTGAACAAGAAACCTGGACTGCTATGGACAGGTTCGAGTATGGAGGCCTCGTGGTGATCGCTTCAACCCTGCCTTTGCTGTGAAGCGACACACTGCCCCAACTGCTCGTGTGATGGTCACAAGGTGATACAAGGGACACTAACAACTCAGCAATATGTGCAGGAAATCCTACTGCCATGTGTTGCCTCTCATGGCAGGGCTTCCAACTGGCATTTTTCAGCAGAATGTTTATCCAAGCACAGCAAGGATTTCCCAGGAATGTCTCCACCAGATCACAAGAATTCCTTAGTCTGCTCGGGCACCAGATTTATCGCCAATCTAGCATTTATGGGACCAGCTGGGACGCAGACTTTTGCAACCCATGAGCACGCAGGACCTACAAGCCCAGCTGTGGGCAAATGTGTCACAGGATATCATACAGATCTCCTCCATGTTTACCTCCACATCCAACCGTATCTCATCTTGTATCCAGGCTAGAGGCGGCCTAACAATGTAACTAGAGCCTCCATTCAGTTGTAGTTTTCCCCAATAAACATATTACGCTCTAATATTGTAATCACTTACATACAGTACCAGGCAAAGGTTTGGACACATCTTCTCACCCAGGGTTTTCCCACCCAGGTCTCCTTCTTGGCGAGATATATTTTGTCACTTTTACACTTGACTAATGTACTGAAACTGTAGTTAATTGTCTAGAATGGACAGCTACTATAAGCTAAGGTCATAAGATAAAATCATAATCCTATTCGCCGAGCGTGTGTAAGTGCAGTTTAAATGTTGTGTGTGTGTGCTCGGAGATTTTGCTACCTTCCACCGGTTACCACACTGGTTGCACATCACAAAAGTGGTCATGGGTTCATCAGCACTGCGGGTCTGAACCTGTGGACAGTAAGAAAATGTGTTAACATACACCGTTTCGTGTCTGCGCAGCTAACACTTATAATCATTCAACAACACTTTCCATTAGTTTCAAGAGACTGCCTGCAATCACTGGGCCAAGAGGCCTGTGCAGACCCGTCCAGTGCAGGGTGTGGGGAAAAACATCAGTGTTCAGTCTCCTGCCAATACAATGGAGGACTGTAAGGATTTGTGTTTGATAGCAGTCCTAGGGCTGTGCATCCCTATCCATTAGGGCTGTGCATCTAGTGTGAGTACACCCTTAGATATTGTGGGAGGAGGGAAAGAAACAGTGCAGTTTTGCTCATGTGTAACAAATCAGCGGACACAGCTGTACATTTTTACCAGTGTATACAGACAGCATCCGTTTCTACACAGCAGATCTGAGAGAGTATATAAACCTGCTCAAATATACCAACACCAACAGAGGGGTGGGGGAGTGTACCTGCGTGTAGGTGCAGCTCTTGCTCTTGCACTTTGCACAGACAAACATGTCAGTCTCAGTGCCGCCAACTTTAGAGAGCTGATGTTCCCGGATGGATTCCTTAGTCAGAGCTTTCCTTATCTCCTTCAGCTCTGCACTCGCCATCTCCTTTAAAAACACACACCATAATCAACTCCGGATTACATCTGCTTTGTACACACGGCTGTGCCATAATCCGAAAACACAAACACACTTCAGCCGTCATGGTGGCGATGCGTTCGGTTGAGATGTTTCCACACAGCACGTTCCGGCGCAGGTCAGGGTTCTTCTGGTCTTTTAGGTTGGAGATTCGGCTCCTCAGCCTCGTCTTGTACTTGGTATCAGTGGATTTAAATTCCTTGTAGATATGTAAAGAGCAGTTAAGGAAGGCGAATTTAGATTCAAACACTCACAGGTCTGTTTGTTCCTAGTATTGTAGCACTCAAAGTAACAGAGCAGAGAGAGAGAGATACAGGGAACCAATGGACTGAAAGAAGCATCTGACAGGCAGAAGGATATAATCCTCAATCTCCGCTGCCAAGGTATCGCAGTCTGCTCCGATAGTTTTGTAGTCATCTGTGAAAAGACAAGACAATAGTGCCAGTTTCTCCTAAATTTCTTCTTCAGATGTACAGCATGTATTGTTATTTTTGCTGCTGTTTTGTGGTTTGTAAGCTCTCCAGTCAAAAATTTGTTTCGTAATTAAGGTGGTAGTAACTTCAGGCTCCTGCAGATGGTGTCACACAAGGATGATCGAGCTATACAAATACCTGCAGGGCGAGCAACGGGACTCACAGATTGAGAAGAGGTGGTACAGTGCAGTGAATGTCTTTTTCGATATATGCAACATGGGTTGATGATTGGCAAAAAGGAGTGACTGCATTTGGGCGTGCCAGAGGCCATAGTGTGAAGGAAGTAGCTGAATTTGCAGCATTTGTATCAAAGCAAACAGATCTACTAGCCATGGCAAAAATCCCAGTTTACAGGAAATTCTCGTCAGAATTGTGGCCAAAAGATGAAACAGACAGACAAAAACCACCAGCGTTTGCCACAGCTTGTGAATAAAAACCACTTTGCTTCCAGGCAAGAATTGCTTCAAGGAGTCATAGCAGGTGCTTCACAACCAATTTCTGACAACAATCTGTAGGGAACTGCATACCATGAACATACGGAGCAGAGTGGAACGCAAGAGGCATTTGCTCTCTTCTGCTCACAGTTTCCTGTTCACAAAAGAGGAGGTTGGGTTTTGAGTCTTGGTTCTCCCAAGGTTTCTTCCTCATAACACTTAAGGAGTTTTTCCTTGCCACTGTCACCCTAGGCTTGCTCAATTTGTGATTGGACGTAGATATTAGGAGAAAGTTGTTTTGAGACAATGCTCCATTGTAAAAAGCGCTATATAAATAGATCTGACTTGACTTGACTTGACAAAAATTGGACTGTTCATGACTGGAAGTATGACTGTGTGGGACGGTGGTAGCCTAGTGATTAAGGTACTGGACTATGAAGGACTAGGGTTCAAATCCCACCTCTGCCAAGCTGCCACTGTAGGGTCCTTGAGCAAGAGCATTATCCAAAATTGCTTGGACTGGAGACGTTGTAACTGATAGGACTGTATTAGTTGGAAGTCAGGTGTATCGAAGCATAAGGTCATATATATATATATATAAACGTTTTATCTGGTCAGATGAATCTGGTTTCTGCCTGTATATAAATGATGCTAGCCATCATGTCCATCAAAGACCTCAGAACTGCATGCAAGGTCTGCTTCAACCTGGAGGGGGTTCTGTGATGTTCTGGATGTGTTTTAATTATGCAGAAATGGGTCCTTTGGTTGAGGTGACAGTACATTTAAACCACAATGCCAACACCGAGCTGCTGGACAACCAGGTTTTGCCTTTTGCTCACTATCTTACCGAGGAACATAACATTCCTATCCTGTATTCCAAGATGACAATTCTCACGTTCACAGGGCTGCAAATGTGACTGACTGGCATGAAGAACATTAAGGAGCAATCACACATCTGGACTGGCCTGCAAAATCCCCAGAGGTGAATCCTCTTGAAATTCTGTGGGAACACTGAACGTTAATGTTGCACACATCTGGGAACTCGTCCAGTCCTTGCCAAATCGAATCACAGCTGTTATCCGTGCTCATGGAGGTATCACACACTATTAGGTACGTTTCAGTCACAGGTGACTCATTTTTTTGTCAAGTGAGCTTATTATGACTGCTTTACAGTATATTGGAAAAAATGTGACAAATATATGTAGAAATGTCATTAAGTGATTCATTCAGTGGATTAGCCAAAAAAGCTATATTTTAATACCATTTAAAAAAAGATTTTCTTCCAGAATTACTATATTACTGTGATATTACATAATCCATAAGAGGATTTTGGAAATATCACCCACCCTATTATGTAGCAGTTGGGCTTACCGTCCGTCTGCAGGGCCAAGACCAGCAGTTCTTTGCATTTACTGCGGACGCTGTCTGTGCTAACCGGAGGTGGAGGGAAGGTGGTGATCTTGGGAGTTGTTGGGGTCGTAGGGGTCGTAGGAGTCTTTGGCAGGTCTGGTTTCTTACTGGGGGAAAAGTATTTCATGTTCATACATACAGATTAAGTTGAGCTGTACAGCGTTTGACTTCAGACGATATTTCGACTTTATGATGGGAATCCGATAAAAAAAAAATACACATTCAGGAGAAACCATATCCTGAATTTGGAACTTCGGACAAGCGATAGACACTCCCTCTCTCTCCTGCTAGAAACTCTTACATGGCAGGAGTGATGAGCGCTGGGAAATGTAATGAGGAAAATGTAGTGAGGAAAAGCTGTGGTCAGCCAATATATATAACACAAATCTTTTGATTATTCAATAAAATATTAAACACTTTATTATAAAATAAGCTTATGTTAATGAATTTGCACAGCTGTAGTTTAAGTGTTTGAAGCATGTTTAAGGTACGCTAAACACGGCGATCCTGCACACTCCATGATGATGAGTGCTGGGAAATGTAGTGAGGAAAATCCAGCCGTGTTTTAAGCATGTTTAAGGAAGTTACAGTACGATATACACAGTATATACTAAACTCCTTGGTTTATGATGGATTTATCGGAGCGTATTCCCATCACAAATCGAGGACTACCTGTACCGATATTAGGCTCATTCCAGTTTAATATTCAGTCTTCTACAAAAGATTACGATCCCTAGTCAATTTTACATGCTTTAACATGTTTGACTTTCATTCAAATCTAACATTTCAAAATGGCTTTAAGACTATTAGTAAGTTTTAATATTAATAAACATCACATTAGATTAAAACCCCTGTTTACCTGTAGCATTTTGTCATAACACTGCAGAACCAGACATATAAATTATCTGCATTTCAGTCCATTCTCCCTTACACTCACCTGAAGTCACTGGATCCAGGACTGTCATTAGATGACGACTGAAGTGGGGGTGGACCCTTTTTCTTCTCATCGGACTTGCCTTCAGAACCATCTATGAAAGTAGGAGAGATATTTATGTCCTACACTCTCATTCTCTTAACGGATAAACAAGCTTCTTAAGCGGTGAACCGGTTATATATGCTAGCCCACTTTCAGAAACCCATGAATCTCCAATCTGGCATGAGGGGTGCAACGATTAGTTGAAGAAGTCGACTAAAATCTTCAACCAAATCGTTTGGCAATTAGAGGCGTTTCTCGCTCTAACTAGGAACGTCTTTACATTACTGCTTACTGGAGAGTTAAAAAAAACTGGCCTCAAGAACAAAATCCTCAAGTGTGGCAGAATTTTACTCTAAAAGAAGGTTGTCAGTTGTACTTTTGGTAAATCCAACCTTAGTTGGTATGGGAACACGTCCTCCATGTTGTACCGAACAATCTGAATTAGAGATGCAGCAACTGCAATTTTCTAGGCTGATTCCGATTTCCGATTTATTTAAACATATGACTCATGAATGACAAATTCCAATTTGGGGCAATTCTGATTTACTTTCTGTCCAAGGATTATAAAGGACACACTTTTGTTCAAATTTTCTTTAAATGGAAACGTCTTCGCTGCAAGAAAGATAGCAGCAGCTGCTGGCTTGTGTCTGGCTCTGCACTCTCAGTAGAGTTAGCTTTAACTACGCTTTTTGCATTCCCTCACTAATACTGCGCTACACAGGAAGAGACTATTTAGTGTACTAAGTAGTAGCATTGGACCACATCTGAAATGTAACACTTCCTCGTCATCAGCATTCATCAGCACTGGTAAGTCTCATAAACAAACACACAGTTTACAGCTCAAACTGTCTTTAGAGAAGAATAGAATTATTGGTTGGTTGGGGGTTTGGGGTTGGTTGGGGGTGGGGGGTGCACGTGGTGAGAGATGGACATGCCAAATTGGGAGAAAAGGGTCTTGGGGCCGGAGCACTTAAAACTACTGACCAGAAGGCCCAGGGTTCAAATCTAAGCAATGCCAAGCTACCACTGCTGGGCCCTTGTACAAGAGGCTTAATCCACAATTACTTAGAGTGCACACTGTAAGACTGCAAGAGTCGTAATTCACTCTGGATACAAGCTAATGGCTAAAGTAAAAAGGAAAGTGGCTTAATGTAAGAAAAGAACAAACAAATTAAAATAAAACGCTTCCTCGTCCAACACTGTATTCAGGGCTTACAGCTGATTTCCTTACACCGCAGCACTTAACCAGCTGCATCATCTTTACCTACAGCTGAAAAGTAAACCTACAGCAGATGTAGAGTAAAGCAAACAGTCTGTGCCGATAACTGGGGCATGGTTTTACAGACACGAAGAACAGCAGTACAGTACCGAGCAGTTTCTTCCAGGTTTTGATGAGTGACTTTGCAAGAGTCTGCACCTCCTCATCCGAACTCTGCTTCCTCACAGAATTCACAGACATGCCAATCCGTGTGGACTGAAAGAAAGTATCACAGGAAGTGAAATTTAATCAGGTTGTGTTTTTCTGTGAAACCCTTCTTAAGAAAAGGTCTATACAGCTATAATCACTCACTCTTTCGTTTTTATTGCCATTTCAACTTCTCTTGCTACAAACATGGCATGCATTTGGTAATACATTTATACAGACTAGTTATTATATTCCTAAAGGGTTATTCCCATCTCAATTTCCAGTCACTTGTTGTGATGTAAGAAGTTTAACCTTCTCTCTGGTGGCTGGTTGCCTTCTATATAGCCAAGAATTTGTAAGAATTTCTATACACATCAAGCATTTGTTGCACATGTAATAGCCTAAAATCTCAAAAGATGAAACAGTCACGATGGTCTGGAATTAGATTTGGGCCGATAAGTGATATATATACAGTGATCATTTAAATAGGCCCTGATATTATTCAAATTCTTGTTCTTTCATTTGCTACAACCTGCCATGTCTTTTAGTTTGTTTTTCTGCTTCAGATTTATTTAACCTTTGCTTTTCTAAAGTTGTTCTAGTATATCATTTGTATAAACTCACCGGACAAAAAATGAGTCACCTTGCATGTTTAAGGTGGTAGTAACTTCAGGCTCCTAAAGATGGCATTGCACGAGGATGATGGGGCTATAAATACCTGCGGGTGTGTTTCACACGTGAATAAGAAGTACCTGCGTTGACTTACAGAAGCAATTCTTGCCTGGAAGCAAAACGATTTTCATTCACAAGCCGTGAACACACCAGCGGTCCCTGTCAGTTTTGTCTTTCAGCCACAATTCTGACAAGATTTTCCTACAGACTGGGATTTTTGCCAAAGCTGGTAGACCCGTATGACCGTACGCTTCGATACCCCTGCAAATTCACCTACTTCCTTCACACTATGGCCTTTGGCACGCCCAAATGCAAAAACGTCTTTTTGCCAATCATTAACATCTGCTTTGTGGCCCATTTTCCACCAATCGAACAAGATATTCACTGCACTGTACTACCTCTTCTTAATTTATGAATCCCGTCGTACACCCCCCAGGTATTTATAGTCTGATCATCCTCAAGTAACGCCATCTGCAGGAGCCTGAAGTTACTACCACCTTAAACATGCAAGGTGACTAATTTTTTGTCCGGTCACCTTAAAACATTTTATTATTTTGTTTGGTATCGTTTTATCCAAAAGAACTGGTTGCACATAATTATACACTGTACAAACAGAACATCATCTCTCTGGCAGTAATCCTGGGACATACAGTGCTGTGCAAAAGTCCTAGGCCACCACTAGATTTGTTGTTTTAGCAGCAGTATATTGACTATATATAAAATATTGACAAAAATTTCTAACATGGATTCGTCACTCCATAATACTCTTTTCCATTGATCTTTATTCCAGTCGTTATGAGCTGTAGTATTTATTAGCCTTTTTAACCTGTTCCTTTTATGAAAAGGTGGTCAACAAGATCATTCCTGATCAAGCTTCTTCAGACTGCAGGACTGTCAACTTGGCATATTGATAAAGCAGTCAGATGCTACTATTGCTCAAGTGTAAGGGGAGATCACACTAAATACTCGCCACTGTAGTTCAAATGACACCAAAAATAACACAGTAAGTGTGATTTTTCAATATTGTTCAACCCTAACGTCCACAAGTTCAGTTGTGATGTGAGCTTGGAAACCACTAATAATCTGTCTGCAACATGTCTTGAGCCCTTGGCAACTGCTTGACACTTAATTATGTCTGGCTCACCATGAAGAGCCATTTAACTCTACACCATGAGCATCTTTCACCTTTGATTAAGAGTCTCATCATGCTGTCTACTGTAACTAATCAAGACAAACTAATAATGAAAGCTGATGCAGAATGGAACATATTTCACAAATTAACAGTGAGAAAAGAAAGTTCAAAGCATTGTTAGTAACACAATATAATCAAAGTCAGCGTCGCTGGATATTGTGACAGTGTGGGACCACATAGTGACACTTAAATCAACGCTACGTTAGATCTGACCAAACGCATTTATTGACACAAACACAGCCTGTAACTTCTATGGGAAGCTCGACTACCTGCAGGGTCTCCAGTGACATTTTCATATTCTTCAGTTCCTTCAACAAGTCCAAAGCTCCATCCTAAGGTTCAACAAACAAGACAAGAGAAATAAAGAATTACTGACAATACTTGATTCCAGCACTAGGATGGAACGGTGGTCTTATACTCTAACCTACTTCCGGCTGGGCGGGGCATCACATGCACACATTGAGTGTGTTTACATGCACTTAATAATCTGATCATAGATGGATTTCTGCACTTAGCTGATTATTCAAGTGGTCATGTACACAGCATACTCCGATCTAGAAATCAGATTAAGAAATCCGATAAAGAGAGTTGGATTTTACTCCAGTAATCAGATTACTATGCATGTATACCAGTTACCCGATTATAATTTGTGTTTTCAGTCTGCGCATGTGCACGAGTCTTATCCCATGGTTGCCAGGTATGCATATTTCTAAAGACTTGGCTTTATTTGGCCTCTTGTTTCATTGTCTTCAGTGGGTTTATTACTAAGTAACATAAATCCCCATTAACTGATTACTCAAGTGCATGTTTACTCGTTGATCGGATTACTGATAAAATCTAATTTTCTGCAATTACTGGATTATCAAATGCATGTAAACGCACTCATTATTGGATGTATCAAAGGAAAGGGGCTGGTCAGGAGATCAGCCAAAAGCCCTGTACCAGTGACACCTACTCAGCCCTCCAATGGACTAGCACGCTAATCCAAGGCATGCTAACATCTGCACCCTGTGTTCTCTGGGACTGGCACCACACCTGGAAATTCCATTTGATAATGTGGGATTGTCTTATATCCACAGAATATTCGTATTCAGAATATTATATACACAGAAAAAGTCTTCCCTGTCATCTAAAGCACAAAAGTAAGAACCTGGAGTTTGCTAAACACTACTTTGACTGGAACTGTGTTCTACAGTCAAATGAAACAAAAATTTGAGAAAAAAAATCCCACAGAAAATCTGTGCTGTGATATAACAGGAGAATACACAAAAGTGGACTTGGAAGATCTGGAGAGATTCTGTAAAGAGGACTAATCTCAAACTCCCTGCTCTTTATTCTCCAACCTTATAAGATGGTATATAAGAAGATCAAGTGTTGTTTTATTGGAAAACGGAGGTTGTAGGAGTGGGAAATATGGTAGAAATATTATATCAGAATAATTAAAAACATATATATATATATTTTGTTAGCACAAATCAGTCACCATGGATCCTAAAAAAGTTAGTGATAACACCCAACCAGCCAGGAAACAGTGAGAACCACGAGGGTGGCAAGGTGGCTCGGTGGTTAGCACTGGCACCTCACAGCGAGAAGGTTTTGGGTTCAATTCCCAGACGGAGGGTCTGGGTCCTTTCTTGGTGGACTTTGCATGCCCTCCCCGTCTGGGTTTACTCCGGGTACTCGAGTTCCCACAATACACAGACATGTGTGTTAGGTTAACTGGTGTCTCTAAAGTGCACTAGTGTGTATGTGCCCTACGATGGATTGGTGCCCTGTCTAGGGTTGTTCCTACCTTACCGCCCTATACCGCTGGCTAGTCACCGGCTCTCCTGCGACCCTGATCAGGATTAAGCGGATAAGAAAATGAATGAGAATCACAACAGCGCTTAATGTATTTATAATGAACAATAGCGTTTATATTGCATCTGATTATTTTTATGCTTGTCTGTACATACAGGGTGTCTATAAATTTAAATCTCACTTTAATACATGTATTACTCACCAAATAATGTTTTCAGATTTATATGAAGCACAAGGAGACTAGGATTTACACACATTAAATCGATTCAATGCGAGCCCCAAGGGTGACGAGGCAAACGTGGGACTGACTTTATAGACATATACAGTACAACTCCATTAATGCAAATAATGCCTTATTTAATGCGATTTTTCTGGGGGTCTTAAACGGATTACTTCCGTTCAAGAAATTTCTCTCAGTACTTTTCAGCACTCAACGTGACTTCTGGAATTAATTAACTACAAGTACCAATGTAATTATTTTTTTGATTATGGATTTTTTTTCCCTCACACAATTTACTTCAGTTAAAGTTTGGATTTTTTTTTTCCACACATTTGTCAGTCTGAGATTAAGCTATTTCGGCAGAAGGTGAATTGTTTACCCACTTTTCACTCATGTTTATCAGGGCTCAGGGAGAAATAACTGTGGAGGTGATTGTATGTGCTTCCCGTGTTAAAAACACCCTGGCACGGTGAAAAGTGAAAAGTGAAATGAAACGTGTGGTGTTAGAGTTTCTTTTGAAATGCAGATTAACAGCCTCCTGAACCAGGTGTGTGAAAGTTTATGTTACTCAACTCCATTAGCCCTGCATGTTACCTAGCTTACGGACCATTTCAACAATCTAACCATGGTCCCAGTTGGGGGTAATGTAAACCTCAGGGACCCGGTCTGCATTATTTGAAGCCAAATGCTGAATTGTGGCAGAAGAGGAGATTAGGTTTGATATGGAAAACGGCAGAAAGGAGAAAACTGGAAAAGAACCAGGTGCCAGCTCATCAGCTCCTTAAGCGTCATTATGGAGGCAAGTGTGTAATGAACCCTGAATAACTCTGTTGTTTTGAGCTTAACGGGTCTCACTGTGAATGATTAACAGTGATTCAAAAAGGATAGCGCGTTAACACTTTGACTTCTGTCAGCTAAAAACAATTTAGCTCTCTCTATCACTCATACAAGTTTTAAAACCCCGAATGTATGTTGACAGACTTCTGCCGCTCGTTCGAGGCAAACGCTTGTTTGGGTCACGTGACCCAGAGAACGGCTTTCACTGCTGACCAAAAAAACGCAACAACGTTTCATTCAGAGTACGTTAAACATGCAAGGCTAAGCGAAATGGAGCTCCGTCCCTGTCATCATGGACGACATTTTCCTCCACATGCCACCAGCTGTTGCAGGCACAGATTTCAGAAATGTCGTCGGGAAGTGAAAGTGCAGGGACCTGAGCGCGCTGTTACCTGTTTCTGATGCTGCACCCGTGCAACCAAACTCACCGTGTTCTTCTTGTGCACCATTTTGTCCAGTTTCTTGGCGATGCGCTCGACTTCTTGGTCTTTCGCCATGTTTTAACAATCACCTGCCCTTCTTCCCTAAACTCGCGCCTCCATTTATTCGACAGCAAACACACCCGTTTTTTCTCTCTCTTAACGCAGAGTGAATCCGCTGCCTTTTCGCAGCTCTTGTCGTTGGTAAACCGAGGCATTGTGGGGCTTGTAGTTTGTTCCGCCCAGCAAAGAAATGACCGTTTGTTTAACCTTTGCATTATACGTGAAGCTATGGAGAAACTCTTTAACACCAAAAATATCTAACCTTGTTTTATAAGATATTACTAAATAATTGACATTTTCTAATTAATAAGAACCGCTTAACAACAAGTTTATTTGTGACAGCTTCCACCGGTCTAAACCTCTTAACGTTACACCCCTGGTCAAATTAGCCTAATGTACGTTTCACTAAACTGGGTTTGCTTTGCATTTTCTTCCAATGTCCACATACTCCGGGTCCCTGCCAAACTCTGAAGATAATTAGTTTGTTTATTTTTGCATCAGCATCAATGGCTATTCAGGACAGGAGCAAAGTTACATTGATACAAGTCAGACAAATTCACACTGGGCCAGATCAGACCAACCAGTTAGCCTTTGGATGTCTTTGGAATGTGGAAGGAAACCAGAGTGCTCACAGTAAGACCATTCAGATACTGCCAGGACATGCCAACTCCACACAGGTGGAGTCCAAGGATCGAACCAGGGATCTCTAGAGCTATGAAGTGACCGCACTAACCTCTTGGACTACGGTGTCACCCTTCTCAATCTGACTAAATGTGTGGATGCAGTCTGCTCGGAGCTGGTTCCACCCTTGTGCCCTGTGCTGTTGAAGAGGCCCTGGCACCATGTGACACTGATTTAGCACTGTATAAAAAGTGAAGTATCAATAAGTCAGTGTAGTAAATTGGTATTCCCTCCACCTAATTTGGTATTCATGGTGCTTTCAAGTTGTGTCCGTGTCAGACATTCAACAAGGAGGTACGTCATGAAGACATTTCAAAGTCGGTTGCTGAATTGGTTGGGTTGTGACATCAACTTCAAAGCGGCTGAACAACTTAACAATGGGTAAAGACGTGTGACTAACCCACATTTTTTATAAATGCTGTATTTGTTTTTGAAACCCTGTAATTGTGTACCATATTTTATTTGTACATACAGTACTGTTGTCTCATATACTATAGATTTATATTCTCTTTTTATTATACTCTTCATAAAATTGTATTCTTTTAATGTATCATTCTATTTTATTTTAAGTATAATATTTTCTTTAAATATGTCCTCTCTGTTATTTATTTAGCTTATCTTTATTTAAACAATTATTGTAAATGTATTCATTAGGTAACTCGTTAGTTTAATTCATTAGTGTAACTATTATGTATATCATCTAGGCTGCCCAAGGAGGTTGGGTCCATTTGTGAGTCTTTGGTCCTCCCAAGGTTTCTTCCTTATAAAATTTCTTGCTCAGTTTAGGGCTTTGTGCCTAGATAATAGAAAATTCTACATTTATATTTACTTTTTTTATCTTGCTCAAGGACCCAACAGTGACAGCTTGGCAGACATGGGATTTGAGCCCTGGACCTTCTGGTCTATAGTCCAGTACCTTACCCGCTAGGCTACCACAGTCCCAAATTGTAAAGCTGCTCTGAGACAATGCCTCATTATAAAAAGCGCTATAGAAATAGATCTGACATTGACTTTTGAATTTAAAAGGGCACACATAGACAGATACCAGCTATAAACTATGGTTTAAACTATTTGCATTTCTAAGACATTTTAAAAATAATGAATACAGAGCCAGCATTTGTATAGGATACCTGTACCAGGATTCTTTGTACATTGGAGGGCGCTGTTGTTGTGCAGTTGGATATGGTCTGAAATTTGTCTCCAGTGATGCGCTCCAGATCTACCAGTCTACCAGGATAAGGAGATTAATAAAGGTAGATGAATGAGTGAACGGCGCCATTGTAGGCAACATGAATACAATCAACTTAACGTGACATGATGTGCTATTCAATCCGACTGTCCATAGCTCATTTCAACGAGAGTCAGTATCATAAAAGTGCCAGATCAAGGTACGTCAGATGTTATTTTCCTTCAGTCCATAAACACGTTCACTAAAGAATGGAATACCGTTCCTCCACTACTGGACTGCAGCATGACGGTGCATGGGCTCAAATGCAGGAATGTGCATTTAATGTATAAACAGTTTCAGATTCCGAGATTCCTCAAGAATGCTTTCTTCTAAAGATAGAACATATGTCTGCCATTTACTAAAAACGTGACTGTCCATTCCTTTTTGATTGCAGTATGATCAACAGTACGCAACCCTTGCTTTAACTGCTTATATTCATGCTGTAGTTAGTTGAACACTTAAATTATTCTTGCACAGGCCAAATCTATGTCCATTTACATTTAGGTGTTTAGCAAATGCCCGTATTCACTTACAGCTGATTCAAGCTTACCACATACAGTCCAATAACTTGCGTGTTAAAAGCACAGTGTTGGGATATGAACCCTGAACTTTCTGGTCAGTAGGCCAGTGGCTTAACTGTGCTGCTATAGTCCACTATTCCATAGGTCAGGTGGTCCATTTAATAATTTAATAGTTAAAAAGGACACAGGCTGCTCTTCTCAGGGCTTGGTCTTGATTTTATTTCATGCCGCTGACATAAAAATCAGTGAGTATTTGCAACAGGAACAGGGTTACACCAATACTAGTCAGGCCAATTTTAGAGGGACCAATTAACCTAACGTATGTCTTTGGGATGTGGGAGGAAACTAGATTACCTGAAACACAGGGGGAGTCCAAGGTCGCTGCTCTCCTCAGGAAATATTTGCTGATGCTCAGATCAGAGAACTTTGGAGAGGTACTCTAAATCACATTGCTGTTCAGCAATTCATGATCAGACTCACTTTCCATACCCGCTTAATCTAACCACCAGCACAGAGTGCAAGCTGAGAACCAATCCTAGACAGGGCCCCAGTCCATCACCAGGCACATGTGCACACACTCTCAGATTGGGATGCTTTAGAGACGCAAATTAAGCTAATGGTTTTCTTTGGGATGTAGGAGGAAGGATGTAGGAGGATACAGGAGAACAAGATTTGAACCCAGGTCTCTGGAGATGTGAAGCGATAGTTCTAATTCGTATGCTACTAGTATATTTAGCTTCTGTTTTTCTGATATCACCTTTAAACGGTTCAAGATTACATTATGAATCCATGCTTTATATGTTGATATAATTATTATAGTTTTTGTTATTATAAGTGTACTGTTCAAATTTGTCTGCAACCTGTGTTCTTCAGGATTCAACCCAGACCAGGAAAAGTGGAAATTAAACAAGAAAAAATAATAAACAAACATAGCCACTTGGGGTGGCACAGTATTAATATGGTAGCCCACCACAACATTTTTTTCCAGCCAGGTCTGGTGTTACACAGACACAATTTGCTGTGCCTGTGGAAGGAGAACAATCCTCTGGTGCTAGAACAGCGACCCTTGTCAGCCCAGTGATGGACTGGTCTCCTGGCCAAGGCACGCTTACTTCTGCAAACCTACAGTGTGCAAAAGTCTTAGTCCACCATTAGAATAGATATACAATTGTTTTAGCAATGGGATAATGACCACATATAATTTTATCTCAGTCTCTTTATTAAAATACAACCAAAAAAGAAGTTTGCATACCGTATTAAAAAGCTTGAAAAACCCCCACAAAAACAGCTTCTATGCGCTACATTAGCAAGTATTTAGTGACCACCCCTTAGACTTGAGCTTTATGGATATGCCAAGTTGACCCTTCTACACTTGGAAGAATCTTGATCAGGAATGACCCTTTTGGAAGAGTAGCATCCAAGGAACCACTTTTTCAGAAGGGAAACAGGGTGACAAGGTTAAGATATGCTAAAGCTCACAAATATTGGAATGAAGATTAGTGGAAAAAAAGTATTATGGATTGATGAATCCAAGACAATATGTTATACAGCTCTGGAAAAATTAAGAGACCACTGCAAATGTTCTTAAAATGATCATATCTACTTGTATGGCAGCAATTCCATTCCACTATCTGATGAATTCTAACACAGACACCCCTTATTCTTATAATATCTTAATAAGATACTGATAGGTGATCACCTGAACCAAATCCTACTTATTGAGGAAAAGCGCAAGACACATGAAAGCTGTGATTGAAATACTGAACTTTTCTTTTGTTAAAACATTAGTATTGTTTTTTGTGTGTGTGTGTGTGTGTGTTATTATTTAGATTATAGTAAAACCAGAAATATTTTTTTTGTAGTGGTCTCCTTATTTTTTCCAGAGCTGTATAAGAACATTTATTGCTAAGACAACAAATCTAATGGCCTAAGACTTTTGCCCAGTACCTAGACTTTTACCTGTGACTCTGTCCAAAAAATTGGCAAAAAATTACTGGGCAAAAAATGATTATTGATTAAAACATAATACAGAAATAAACATGTAGAAACTGTACTAGTACTTACTTACCTATTCAACTTAGTTAATCCATACATCTCTCTTTTTATCAGTACAGTGTTGATCTTGATCATTGGTGACAAGGTTTTTAGCAATGCAGCTCCTGTCTTAGAAAACTAAATTTTATGGTTTAAATGCAACTGTATACCATTTAGCTAAGACTATATTTTGGGCTATATTTCCAAGAACCTGGTTGTGTATTCTCCATGGGTTCCAGTGCGATTATTACTACTGTAACACCACTATGTTTCAATTGTTCAGTATTATGTTTAGATTTCCCAAAGGCATACTTGGAAGTGTCAACAGCTGAAAGCCCTGCGGATACCTTGCTCTGCAGCGCTGTTATTTGCCGCTCACGTACACTGTGGCATTGTGAGGTGATGATGCCTGGTCTGTTTGGTAGGGTGGTGGCACAGTATGCTCTGAAGATGAGGAAACCCCACCTCAACTCTGTGTGTGTGTGTTTGGAGGAAAGTCCCCTTGACTCTGGCAGCACTTGTGTGGGTAGGAAACACACACTTTATTGCTCCGCTAAGGTCATCTCTGATTACAACCAGGCCATGGTAACTTTGTAGTCCTGTTTATAGGCCCACAGGGACCCACTTCACCTGTCAAACAATGCCTTTACAAGTAAGGTCAGCAGTCCGGTTCTTATTTTAGACCTCACACATTTCGATCAGTATTAATGTACAAAGTAGTCAAAGTGCACGATTGGTTGAAATGAAAAGAATTCAGCACATCCTCTACAGGGAAACAACCTAAACATTCAGCATTCTAGTAGACGTTGGTGCTCAGCATGTTTGAGATCTACCCACAATTTGTTTTTCCAACAGTGGTTGATTTTGATTTACGTTTTGGATCATTTTCTTGGTATGAGGATATATACAGTCTGAACTCGTTATCTCGCCCACGTCAAGGGACATTCATATCCGATGCTGACATAATGTGTTTTACTGAGCATCCCACGTACATGTACAGTTTCTATCTGCGATGAATAACAGCAAAGTCATTATAAGGTAACTCTGTTCACTCCGCTGTCATCTTGGTAACACCGCCGGGCAGTTATTTCCAGCCATACGAGACCAGACTCCTATCTCTTTGAATGGGGAGAGACCTATATATCTGAAACTGAAAGAGAAATTAATGTTTAAAATGCATATTTAGAATTGCTGGTATAATCAGACAAAAATGATATGACTTACTTGTCTTGTTGGGTTCAAATAAAACAGAAAAATAAGATTTTTTTAAAGGTTATTCTGGCTGCTGCGCATGCGCATACCGCCACTACAAAGGGGCCAAGACTTACCAAGCCCTCTCTGACACATTACTAATATGCCGATTGGTTCTTTCTAACAACAGGACGGAGCTTCTGTACTAGAGTCCCATTCATATATCAACCAGTGACCAGTCTCCTCCTTATATAACGTCTCTAATAACAGACGGGGGCTATACATCCTTAACGACGAGAACCGAGGTACCACTGTATATACATTATGTGTTCAAGGATACAGGATAGGATACAGTGTGCAAACAGTCCCCAAAGCTAATGGGATAAAGGCAATGTCCAGCCACTGGCATTATGTGGTCAGAATCTTACACTGAGAAGAAACTAGTGAAGGAGCAACAACAAATTGTGAGAGGAATAATATTACCAAACATGTTGTGCTAATTAGGTAACTGTCTAATAATTCGACCTGTAAATTCTCACCTGACACACAATCAACACAAGGATTGTTTGAATGGGTGGCATATGGGTTTAATTGGGGAGGCAGTGGCTGTTTGAGATGCTACACTTGATGGTAGTTACCTATTCAATGCTACAATATAGTTGACAGAATTAAACATTTGTTTAGAAAAAGCACGGCACTGCACATGGTGCAATAGTCATCGCTCACAGCAGCAGCCTTTCATCAGCGCCTCCTTCTAGCAAACCGCAAACCTAATGTCACTAAAACACCTAGCGACTACAGTGTTAACACTCTTGTAAACAGAACCACTTGTTTTAATCAGCAGTCAACTGTGCTAATAAGCAGTAAATAAATAGACACTCTGATTCATCGCTGGAAAAGCGCTAAACCATCTGCAGCGTCGTGCATGTCCCAGTTTGCATTCTTTACTTGTGCCCTATTTTCACATCTAACACTAGCAGCACCTTTAGCAGTAACTGAAGAGGCCATTTTTCTCATGTCCATTAGGCTGCCATAACTTTAAACCTATAACGCTATTAGTCTTCCTGGATAATGAGAGGAAATGCCTACAAAACCACTTTGTGTGTTGCATTATTAATTCTGCACAGAAGCCTTGCAGTATTTGTAACCTTACAAGTACAATACAACATTAGACTAAAGCAACCTGTACAAAAATGAGAGCTTTATATGTGTCTAGGTTTTAATATTTCTAAAGAATATATTTCCTCCTTACACCCTGACAGGTAGGTACGCCTAATGGAGTGGATAGTGAGTGAACACAGTGTTTAAAACCTCCAGCAGCACTGTTGTGTCTGATCCACTCACACCAGTACAACTCTAACACACCACCACATTAGTGTCACTGTAGTGCTGAGAATGATCCACCACCCAAACAGTACCTGATCTGTGGGGGTCCTGATCATTAGAGACCAGAGTAAAGGGAACTAACAAAGTATGTAGAGAAACAGATGGACTACAGTCTGTAATTGTAGATCTACAAAGTGCTTCCATATGGTATGTGGAACTGATGAAATGGGCAGTGAGTGTAGAAACAAGGAGGTGGTCATAATAAAGTGATTGAACGGTGTATTAGTCCCTTATTAGAAAATGCCTTCCCAAAATGGCATGGAAATCTGGCACAGTCTTGATTGCGACTGCTCAGAAATGTGCATACGCTGTGTGCTAAGAATCCTTTTAAGCTTTTGCATTGCCAAATCTTGAAGAGAGAAGAAATATATTATGTAGGCAGTTTGCCTATAGTCTTCTGGACTTCCTATTAAGAATGCTAAGAGGATTGTGTCTTTATGATGCATAGAGAAGTTTTTCCTTGTTGTATCATTTTTCTTCTTTTATTAATGAATCAATGAATTATTAATGAGTCGACCTTGGAAATATTCAGTTGATATAATTCAGTTTTCCTTTTTGTAAATAGCAGGGTGAAATAAAGTTGAAGCTAATCTCCCATGTCCATGTGGTTTCCCAATTTCCTCCAACCTCCCAAAAACATGCTAGTAGGTAGCTTGGTTCTGTGAATAACACCCAAATGTGGCTGAATGAACGGGTGAGAGTGTGTGATGGCCTGGAATATATTAAGCTTCCTGTCCAGGTTGTTTTTCTGTTTTCCTGCCCAGTGCTCCGGACACACTGCACCTCATGAATGAGGAGGTTACCGAAGATGAGGTGAATAAAGTTTGTCCTTTCATGTCAACTTCGAGTCTGAATTTGGCAGATGGATTAAAAGTAAAAAAGGAAATGTCTTTCAGATGGGTCTTATTGAGCTTCTGCATCACAGACATTATACATTATAGTAAGCACCATATGATGGGATATTTTGTTCCCACAAAGTTGGTAATTACGTTTTTAAGTCGCTGATGTAAAACAGATCATTGTGTCCCAAAGTGAAATCAGAGCCTGTTCTGTTTAATACCCTAGCTCAGATTTTGTGTTGTTGTTTTTTTTTTTATTGGAATTGGGCAAAACTAACTCTGAATGGTTAACAGCATGGCCTTTCTGTGACTCTTTCACAATTAAGGATTGCTGTTGGATGTGTTTTCTGATCTCACCATATGTGCTGTTCTGTTTAGTTACAGTAAGTGTGCTGGAATGCGTTTAATTTGAAGTGATGCAAAGTCATCCTGGGATTGCCAAGTGTGTCACAACCCCAGAGTGACTGCCTGAATTCAACATCCTACAAGGGCCAACTGAAGAGTAATTATGTATGTTTAGACTACTGTCTGTGTAAACGATAATGTTTCTTTTATATTTTAGTCACTTTTCGTAGTCACATTTGCATAAAACAAATCCTATTCGCTTCTGAAATAATGCAAGTAATGGTAGGCCTATACAATATTGATTAACCTGGTTTAAGTTCACGAATAATCTATATTCTGGTGGAAATTGCAGAAGGTGTACTTGGTCAGACCAAACAATGAGTTATATAGGGGAAAAACACCCAAGACTGAAATTGAAAGTCATCCAACATCTTATTAAAGACAAAGAGGCATTATCCTCTTTTCTGTCAAGGGTCCTCTCTATCTGAGAAGAGAGTGTGTGTTCTTGATTTCTAACACATGTATCAGCACACATAAAACACTGGCAGCCCAGAAAACCAGGAACAGTCCCAGGCATCGTGTTTATATCCTGTGGGAAACATTTTAGTGCAGCCTCTAGACGCTAAAGCATTTAATTCTCAAATCCAAATGATGTTCTCACGTGTGAAACCAGAGCTGTGTGCTTTATTCGTTTAAAAAGTCCATAAATAACCATGGGAATAAAACTGAATAGTGGTTTAGCCTTCACAGATTTCACCTAATCGTCAGATTCACTCTGTACAACATCAGAAACCACAGCTGTAAGAGTACGCTACACAACTCCTTATTGAATAAAGTCCTTTATCTTATGTGACTGTCAAACCAGCTTGTCCCGTTAAACCCCTGTAGATCCAAAATGTGGCGGCATGACTGTCTTCAATAACACCTTAACTATGGCCAGTTCCACCCCCTTTTATTCAACTCCACTGGGCTCCCTGTTGTCATAAGCTCACATCTTGTCCTTGAGTAACCAATGAAAGTCACTTTTCCTACAAGGAGTGGATCATCAGGACTACACTCCTCCTCACCACTACGCGAAGAGGGAACAAGGCCTGGTGACAAGTCAAAACTACGACTCTTCTCTTATGGTTTTGGAAAGGTGGTGTGATTCCAGAAAACCTCATAATGCAGATTCCATAACAGCCTTAAAAAAGCCTTACCACTTAAACCATCCTCAATCTTAACCAACCAATGTCAAGATCATTTTTGAGGCTACCTGTGTGACTTGCTTTTACCACATAAGCCGCCCAATTAATAGTGGACTAATGGATTGAAAGTTAAAGTTAAAGCAAAAAGACTACTCGGACTGGTGAACTCAGGGTGAGAGCATAAGCTGCTAATCTAACTGCTCAGCTAAAGGTGATCGGGAGTGACCTTCTGCCCCAGTTTAAACAAATAAGACAAAAATATTATCCTTGGGTCATTTTATTTATTGAGGAAAATGATCCAATATTGCATATTAGTAAGTGGCAAAAGTATGTGAAAACTTTAGGAGTAGCAGTGAATCTTGAAGGTGAAAGTAGAGCAGGTGTTTTTCAGTCAATGGGAGGGAAATAAGGTGTGAGTGGGCACCCTGTTTTATTTAAACAAACAGGGATCTATCAAAGTCGGCCTCTTCACAACACATTTGTGGCAATGTATCGGGCAACGACACCAAAGGAGATTTTTTCTGAGAACCTCAGAAAAGAGTTGTTGATGCTCATCAGGCTGGGAAAAAGGTTACAAAAACCATCCTCTAAAAAAGTTTGACCTTTTTAAACCATCCCACAGTCAGACAGATTATGCACAATGGAGGGCAAATCAAGACCCTTGTTTACCCTCCCCAGAGTGGTCGACCAACCAAAGATCACTCCAAAAGCATGGTGTGTAATAGTTGGCGAGGTCACATAAAAGGGAACCCCAGGGTGTTAAACTTCTAAACAATGAAGGGCCTCTCTCACACAGCTAATGTTAATGTTCATGAGTCCACCATCAGTAAGACACTGAAACAAACACTGGTGTGCAGGCAGGGTTCCAAGGAGAAAAGCCACCTGCTCTCAAAAAGAACATTGCTGCTCGTCTGCAGTTTGCTAAAGATTCACGTGGACAAGCCATAAGGCTATTGGAAGAATGTTTGTGGCGGATGAGACCAAAATAGCACTTTTTGGTTAAAAGTAAAGCATTCTATTTGAGAAAGGAAAACATGCCATTCCAAGCATAAGAGTTTATCCCATCTGTGAAAACATGGTGGTGGTGGATCATGGTTGGGGCCTTTTTGCTGCATATGGGCCAGGATGGCTTGGCCATCATTGATGGAACAATGATGCTCAGGTTCTGACATGATATCAGATCATTCTAAAGAAAAATGTCAAGACATCTGTCCATTGAACTGAATCTCAATCTCAGTCCCAGAGCTGAAGTGTTCTGTCCGGAGGCAATGGGCTAAAATCCTCCAAGCCGGTGTGCAGGAATGATCACGTACGGAAACGTTTAGTTGCAGTTTTTGCAGCACAGGGGGGTCAACACCAGATACTGAAAGCAAGGTTCACCTACTTTTGCCCCTCACAAATAGGTAATATTGGATCATTTTCTCAAACAATTGTATGGACCAAGTTATAATTATTTTTGGTATCATTTGTTTAACTGAAGTCCCCCTCTTTATCACGTTTAGGAATTGTGTGAAAATATGATGATATTCTTAGTTCAGATTTATGCAGAAATCGAGAAACTTCTAAAGGGTTCACAAACTTTCAAGCACCTCTGTATCTGCCTAAGAATTACTGTACTGTTAGATGTAAAAATAAGATAAATACGATTAAACACCGCAGAGATTTCACTGGGAAAGAGCAATTGTGAGACGAATCAATGCATCCTGTGACTGAGTCGTGAATCATGATCGAGTTTCAGCTGGAACAAGTCAGGCGGCTCGAATCATACAGGTTGAAGCAAGTGTGTCGAGTACTGAGCAAACAACAACAACAGACACAAATTTTTTGTCAAAATGCATCGCAAACCGAATTTCTCCATTATTCCTATTTTGCAGTCATTTGTGGTTAATACAGTCTGTTGGCTTGTTCAATAGCCTGGACTGTATGCCACTATGAACAAGAGGATGCATTAAATGATTGATGTAAATGTAATTATAAAGAGGCAGAGTCATATATGTATAGGACTCCTTTCCAAACTGTGAGCTTTTCTGATCCATTGTGGCATTGACTGTGGCTATAATTAGGGCTGACGTTACCTTGAAGCTAATCAAGATATTTAAGAGGAAGCTATTTTGTTTGTGAGCTATGTGGCGTATTTATAGTGACTTAATAATTTCTGCCTGATCTTTTTTTATTTGACCTTTATTTAACCAGGAGGGAAGAATGGATGAGACATGAAAATGTGACGCTCTGACAAACGTCTTAATGCTGTGTATACCTGGAACAAACGTTTGCCCTGATATTTTAGTCGGAAATGCTGATGACCCTTCTGCATGGGAAGTACAGTAATGCAGCCACACAATGGATGCCGGTAAACCCTTTATGTACTCACAAACAGTGCGCATACACACTAGCACCCTGTTGACCTTTTTCAAGTGTCACTGTACGTTAATGTTGCAACTACTCTCACATTCAGAACTCGTACTTCTAGTGGTAGACTTGTCCACAAACACCCCAGTCACAACAAAAAAGGCACCCACTCTCCTCTACATACACCCAGGATTAGTGAGAAATACTACATTGATTACAACTTCTCCCTAATGGCACACTCACTGATCCCTTTATTAGGTACACCTCCTTGTTTCTACAGTCATTGTCCATTGTTCCACTTACCATATAGATGCACTTTGTAGTTCTACAATTACACTTATTGTTACTCTGTTCTCTAATGGTCAGGACCCCCACAGGACCACCACAGATCAAGTCCTATTTGGGTGGTGGATCATTCTCAGCACTACAGTGACACTCATGTGGTGGTGGTGTGTTAGTGTGTGTTGTGTGTAAAGACGACTAACAGATCAGCGATATGTGCAGGACAGCCTGCGGCCACATGTTTTGCGTCTCGTGGCAAGGCTTCCAACTGGCATTTTTTCAGCATGTGCGTGTGCTCACCCACATATAGCAATAGTTTTTAGGAATGTCTCTGTCAGATTGCAACACTGCCTTGGCCTGCCTGGTTGCCATATTTATCACCAATCGAGTATTTAAGGGACCAGCGGGATTCCAACATTAGCAACTTATGAGTGTGCAGGATCTACAGGCCCAGCTGCAACATCTGTGGGCAAAGAGCATCATGAAGACCAAGGAACACACCAGGCAGGTCCGAGATACTGTTGTGGAGAAGTTTAAAGCTGACTTTGGATACAAAAAGATTTCCCAAGATTTAAACATCTCAAGGGGCACTGTGGAAGCGATCATATTGAAATGGAAGGAGTATCAGACCACTGCAAATCTACCAAGACCCGGCCGTCCCTCTAAACTTTCAGCTCAAACTGATCAGAGATGCAGCCAAGAGGCCCATGATCACTCTGGATGAACTGCAGAGATCTACAGCTGAGGTGGGAGACTTTGTCCATAGGGCAACAATCAGTCGTACACTGCACAAATCTGGTCTTTATGGAAGAGTGGCAAGAAGAAAGCCATTTCTCAAAGATATCCATAAAAAGTTTGCCACAAGCCACCTGGGAGACACACCAAACATGTGGAAGAAGGTGCTCTGGTCAGACGAACTTTTTGGCCACAATGCAAAACGTTATGTTTGGTGTAAAAGCAACACAGCTCATTTCCCCTGAAACGCACCATCCCCACTGTCAAACATGGTGGTGGCAGGCATCCCCACGGGTTTGGGCCACCCCTCCCCGCCCCATTGTCATCAGCAGGGACAGGGAAGAGGGTACCCAATTGATGGGAAGATGGAGGAGCCATCAAAGCCCCCCCCCGACTCCCTAGAGCGCGCGAAGGGCGCTAGTCAGCAAACGCTCTCCATCCAACCTCACTGAGCTCGAGCGTTTTGCAAGGAAGAATGGGCAAACATTTCATTCTTCTCGATGTGCAAAACTGTAGAGACCTACCCAAGTGACTTGCAACTGTAATGGCCCCAGCAAAAAAGGGGGCGCTACAAAGTATTAACGCAAGGGGGCTGAATAATTTTGCACTCCCCACTTTTCAGTTTTTTAATTCTAAAAAAAGTTTAAAATATCCAATAAATTTCGTTCCACTTCACGATTGTGTCCCATTTGTTGTTGATTCTTCACAAATAAATACAATTTCATATCTTTATGTTTATAGCCTGAAATGTGGCAAAAGGTTGAAAAGTTCAAGTGGGCCGAATACTTTTGCAAGGCACTGTATATATATATGTGGACTTGTGGGACACCCTGTATGAGCCCATCTCCATTTGACCCAGTTCGCCACCTCAGCATCACTTCCATCCTGTTTCACCCTTACGTGGCTCACATGACACACACAGCTCTACCCCCCACCATGCTCATCCTTGACCCCATGGCTCATGGGAGCTGAGCATTTCCCCTTGGCTGGGCTCAGCAGGGTGACCAAGCTGCTACGTGTGGGAAGCCCTCAGTTTTCTCTCTCTCACCACTGCTCTTCCCATTCAGCACTTCCTCCTCCTTTCTCCCGCCTGCTACCGCAGAGACGCATGCCCCTCTTTTGTTTTTCGCCTCCTTACCTCAGGTTGTGTCCTTGCTTTTTTGTTGCTTGTTTCTTATCTGTTTCTCCCTCTCTCAGTGTGTCATTGTCTCTCTCTCTCTCTCTCGCTCGCTCTCTCGGTCACTCTGAATCTGTCTCGCTGTCTGTGGGGAAATTGGGAGAAGAATAGAAGGTTGTAAATTCGTGCAGTGCGCATTTCCTTGCAAAAGTAGGTCTCACAGGGGTGGAGATCCATCACCATCCCTGGCTCGTGCTTGTCACTTTCCCTGGCTCCTCATCAAGGTCTTCCTCATTCCCTCATCGAAAGGCCGTTACACAAGGAACAGGATTTTTTTTGTGAGATTTATTTGGATGACAGCAAATTAATTTGAGCTTGTGTTTAATGGCTGTGTATTCCACACCAAACGTGAATTTTGGACGGCAACAAAAACTGACTGACCAATCACCGTCACTTCTGTGCATCATGAAGCAGCTCCTGTATTTTCAGCTGTCAGGCTTTTCATACTTGCCAGAAGAATGAGTAAAACACAGTGTTTTTGTTTTCACATTTCGTTGCCCTCTGTAGTTCCCTCTCCTTCTCGGAACCACAGAGCTACTTTATTTGTTTATAAAATGTTCCAGTTTGGGACTATATTAATACAAAAATATATAACATAAAAAAAAATCATTAATATTTGAGTAAATGTTTAAACTTGATGTGTCATTGGTTAAACCTCCTAAATCAAATGATGGGATGTCTTAACTTGAAGAAACATTTTGTTCATCTTCTTACATCAAGACTAGTCATATACACTCACGTCAGGCAAGTTTAGTGTGATCAATTAACCTAGTGCATGTCTTTTGATTGTGGGATGAAACCAGAGTACCTGGAGTAAACGCACACAGACACTGGAAAGAGACTCCATACAGAAAGGACCCAGGCTGCTCCAACCTGGGATTGAATCCAGGACCTTCTTGCTGTGAGGCGACAGTGCTACCCACCGAGCCACTGTGCTGCTTCAGCGTGTTTTACAGGTAGTAAGACCACTAGAGCCGAATCCGGCTATATATATCATATATTTATATAAAATTATTATGAATTATTCTTATATTATAGTCTTACTCAAACTGAGGTAATGGACCTTTTGGAAGCAAATGATGGTGATGATTCTGATTTCCTGTTTCTCCTCTCAAACTTCATCAGAATCATGACATGAAATCATCTGAATATGGCAACAGCATCCATTCTATCCATTTCTATTATTAAATGTGAAAACATAATAATAACATTTCAATCTGCCCTCAAACAAAACTAACCTAAACTATACTAACTAAGCAAAGTTTGCAGGCAAAAATGGACACTTGCAAACTTAAGGTCAGACTATTTGAAATAAAATGTGTTCATTGATTGGATACTGAACAAGAAGAGCAGTAACATGTTTTTCCCTGTTAGACAATCTGAG
Organism: Ancistrus triradiatus; assembly: GCA_025084515.1. NCBI lineage: Eukaryota > Metazoa > Chordata > Actinopteri > Siluriformes > Loricariidae > Ancistrus > Ancistrus triradiatus. Next base: position 179,895 of record JAJAGP010000908.1, on the reverse strand, counting down.
TGTAGATTTTATTTAGTCAAGTCAAGTCAGATCTATTTATATAGTGCTTTTTACAATGGAACATTGTCTCAGAGCAACTTTACAAGTTTAGATTATCTCCTAATACGTCCAGTCCCAAACTGAGCAAGCCTAGGGCGACAGTGGCAAGGAAAAACTCCCTAAGTATAATGAGGAAGAAACCTTGGGAGGACCAAGACTCAAAAAAGGGACCCAACCCCCTTGGGCGGCGTAGATGATAAATCTAAGAATGAAACAAAAGTCATGGAGTCATACTTCAAATAAAATGTAAAATATGCACATCTGTATTAAGTGGCTCAGAGAGATGCATTGGACTTGGCTTACCCTGTCCACCTTACCCTGAGACCAAGACAAGACCGAGTACTACAACACTACTTACAGGTATAACAAAGATTCCTAATCCATAATGGAAGTCTGTATGTTATTAAACTCCAAACTCTGAGCTACATCTAACCACTAATAAAAGCAGCTCATATAAACATGTTACATTGTGTTGTTGTTAGGAAGCTCTCCATCTCATTAAACTGTTGTTACATCCAACAGACTCAGTTTAGCTTTAACCACCAAGCCGGATATTCTCTAAAAACCTTAGCTAACTTTGAGTAACTGCTGGCAAAATAACAAATTCTACTAAAGAGCGCCCCTTTAAGGGGGTTTCCTGAAATGTTTGCTCTTTTGAGGTTTGCTCATGCTTTGCTCATCTGAGGTTTTGGGCAGCCCCACATTTAAGTCTGTCATAGGCATTATTGATCAGGCTTTGGGGGCTCATGACTGCTCAAAACCACAGGCAGATACCTGCTGTGCATGTCTGGTAGTTACACTTCAGCTGTCAGCTCGAAGTATCAAAACTGAAACTATAAAGCTATAAACCTTTTTATGGTCACAGAAAATCATCTCTGTTTGCAGGGATTTCTAATTGTATCTGTATCCTTATACTGTGGTTCTGTTTTTCCTTCATAAGAGTGATTAATTCATGTTTTTCATCTCCACCCAAACTGATCATAACCGAGGGGATTCATTCATCAGCTCCCCTGGAGCCTTCACATCAATAAAGGAGCTGCGCAGGTCCAAAGAAGTGCATGTGCTCATAACTAATGTCTGCTTATTGGAAGCATCTGCATCGTATATGTATGTGTCCTTTTGCAAATTCCATGAGCCAAGTGTTGCCAAATGTTATGATCTGCTTGTGCATAGTAGTGGGCTGTTTCTGTGTTTCGTGTGGTGGCAGAGGACTTTTTTTGTGTTTTTGGGCATAACGGGTCAGGCAGTGTGGCATGCAGTTCTAAAACATGGGCAATATTTCTTTCAGCATGCCTGCACACATTGTCTCAGGTCCTGTAGCGTGTCATTGTGGCATTGTCAAAGGGAGTCCTGCTGTGTGTGTGTGTGTGTGTGTGTGTGTGTGTGTGTGTGTGTGTGTGTGCACGCACACGTGTAAAAAGAGGACAAGCCATGTGTGCTTGTGTAAGAGACAGAGAGATAAAGACTAAGGTACTATGGAAGTCTTGGACATGGGCATTAATATGGAGTTGATTCCCTCTGCTGCTTTCATTCAGCCACAAGGGTAACAATGAGGTCAGACAATGATGATGGAAGATAAGGCCTGGCTTGCCTGTGGGTGTTCCAATGCAACCCAAGGGAATTGGATGGGTTTGAGGTCAGCTTTCTGTAGGCTAGTCAAGTTCTTCCCCATCAAGCTGGGCAAACCATATCTTTATAGACCTCCCCTTGCACAGATACATTGTCATGCTGAAACAGAACAGGGTCTTTACCAAATTATTGCCACAAAGCTGGAAGAACAAGTTTGTGGTATATCGTGCTAAGTAGTATTAAATATAGACATCACTTGATTCCAGATTTAGGATTCAAGGTTTATTTATTACCTGCACATTCATAACTGTAGTGAAATTAAATGTGGCATCTCTAAACACTATAAAAAGCAAAACTATAAACAGACACAGAGATTTAATGTTTCGTTGGCACTGTTACTATGAAACCCAGTCCAAATGATCTGCAACAGCCCCCGCACCATAACTACTGCAGAAGGAATGGTGTCTACCAAATCCAGATCCAAATGGTGTATGTCTGTCCCACTGCCAGATGGTGGTGCATGATTCATCATTCCTGAGAATGTGGTTTTATTCTTCTGGCGTCCAACAGTGGTGTGCTTTATATCATGCCAACCAGTGCTAGGCATTTCGTATGATGGTCCTCTGCTTACATGCAGGGACACATTTGCCAGTACCCTTCCATAAAAAGAAGAACACACAGATTATTCTGAAATAACTAGAAATTGACAAAAGTATTTATTATCCATAATCTAGTCCATATGTAATCAAATAATCAAATTACATTTTGGTTTTGACATTTGTTTCAACAGAATATTTCAAATAATAAAACAAACTAGATTGTGCAGTTCCTGCAGATACTGCATGCTGTGTTGTGCCCTGGTGCAAATAGGCATGGCCCCTATGGGGCCGCTCAAGGTCTAATCTGCACCCCAACCATAAACACCATATTCTATTGTAAGCTGAATCATCTTGCGAAATTGTGTCTCCAACTCAAAAATTTTATTTTTCCCATTGGTTAACATTGTGGCCAAATTATGAGTTTGAGGGGCCACAGAATGGACCCCAAGGGTGGATCTGTGCCACAAGCACAAACACCGTATTTTATTGTGAGATGAATCATCCTGCAAAATGTCTTCAGATCAATTTTTTTTTCCATTTGTTAACATTGGAGACAAATCATGACTTTGATGAGCCTGAGAGAAGCCATCTAAATGCCAATTGTAAAGCTGTATACAAGTATACTTCACTGAACCAGACTGAATGAGTTACTGTTGGAACAGAATGGTTGCCCAGATAAAGTGGATTCCAGTTGCTAGGCTATTGCTAGGTCAATGCTATGTGGTTGCTATGGTGTTGCTAAGTGGTTTATGTGGTGTCCCAGGTGGTTGCTGTGATGTTTTTATGGTGTCTTAGGTGGTTGCTATAGTATCCCAGGTGGTTTATAAGGTGTTGCTAAATGGTTGCTAGGTGGCTGCTAGGTTGTACAAGGTGTTTTATGGTGTCTCAAGTGGTTGCGATGGTGTTGCTAGGTGATTGCTATGGAATCCCAGGTGGTTGCTAAGGTTGCTATGGTATTGGTATGGTGTTGCAAGGTCATTACTATGGTATCCCAGGTGGTTGCTGTGGTACTACTATAATAACCCAGGTGGTTGCTATGGTGTTGCTATGGTATCACAGGTGGTTGATATGGTGTTGCTATGGAATCACAGGTGGTTGATATGGCGTTGCTATGTGGCTGCTATGGTGTCCCAGGTGGTTGCTATGTGGTTGTTTTGGTGTTCCAGGTGGTTGCTCTGGTGTTGCTATGGTATCTCAGGTTGTTGTTAATGGGTTGCCAAGGGGTTGCTAGGTGGTTGCTATGATATTGCTATGGTGTTGCTAGGTCATTGCTATGGTATCCCAGGTGGTTGCTGTGGTACTGCTATAACACCCCAGGTGGTTGCTATGGTGTTGCTATGGTATCACAGGTGGTTGATATGGTGTCCTAGGTGGTTGCTATGTGGTTGTTTTGGTGTTCCAGGTGGTTGCTGTTGTGTTGCTAGGTGGTTGCTGTGGTGTCCCAGGTGGTGGTTAAGTGGTTGCTCTGGTGTTGCTATGGTATCTCAGGTTGTTGTTAATGGGTTTCTAGGTGGCTGCTATGATATCGCTATGATGTTGCTAGGTCATTGCTATGGATTCCCAGGTGGTTGCTATAGTGTTGTTATAGTAACCCAGGTGGTTGCTATGTTGTTGCTATGGTATTCAAGGCGGTTCCAATGGTGTTGCTATGTGTTGCTTGTTGCTTTTAGCTGTGTGGTTTGCATCATTATGCAGTTGGAGGACCCATGACGTATAACAGACGTAGAGCTTTCTGACACTGAGCAGAACCTTTCACTTCTGTCCTCCCTGTGTCCGTGTGGGTTTACTCCGGGCGCCCTGGTTTTCTCACAAATTCCAAAGACATGCATTAGTTTGATTGATCACTCTTAATTGACCCATGACTAGTGTGTTGATATAACCTTAAGTCTATCATGACTGTAGCCTTTGATGCTGAAGCAAGGTTAAAAAAACAAACAAAGGTTTCACTTCAGAACAACTTGAGATTTCATTGTGACCTACACAGATTCAGTGCACCCTTGCCAAATGCAGCAAAGCAGCTCCAAAACTGCTTTCTTTGCAAGCTTCAATTTTTGCCTGTGAACACAGAGCTGATGTGACTTGCCAAAAAGCTCCAGTTTTGTCTCGTCTTTCCAAAGGACGTTCTCCCTGAGGCATTGTGGCTTGTCAATATGTATTTGATCAAATTCCAGTCTGGCTTTTTGTGCTTTTCTTCTAAGAGTGGAGTTCTCCTGGGTTTTGTTCCATGGAGCCCATTGTCACTCAAAAAAAGATGGATGGTGTGATCAGACACTGATATACCTTGACCTTGGAGTTCAGCTTGTATCTCTTTGGAAGTTTTCCTTGGTTCTATGTCTACCATTTGCACTATCCTTCTGTTCAATCTGGGGCCGATTTTCCTTTTGCGACCCTGTTCAGAGAGGTTGGCTACAGTCCCATTATACTTCTTGATAATATTTGTAACCGTAGTCACAGGAACATCAAGCTGTTTGGAGATGGTCTTAGAACTTTTACCTTTAACATGCCTGCCTATAATTTTCTTTCTCAAACACCTCTCTCCTTTTCTTCTCTGGTCCATGTTGAATATTGTACGTATGATGATAATAAACAGAAGAGTGACTATTTTTCTCCATTTAAATAGGCTGAATAACTGATTATAAGATAGATGTGTGATACTAAATAAATTACTATTTTTTAAATGACTATTTTTAAGTACAAAGTAATTCACTTAATCTTTTCTGTGCAGGCCATTTTAGAATAGATTTGTAGAATAAGCAATAATTTATCTCTTTCACACTTTCATTGATTTTCTCTGCCACAGACGTACAGATAATTGCTTGAATTTAATCACTTTTCAGCGGGAATGGAGCATTGTTTCAGTGAGCTGTAAGCTTACCAATGAATTTATACATGGAGCCCAATACATGGAGCTCTTGACTGGTTCACATTTATATTTAGTAATTTAGCAAACAGGCACTTACAATTACACTTACAATTGTGAGTGTAACATATTTACAATGCAAGCAGTTGCAGATTAAGGGCCTTGGTCAAGGACCCAACATTGGCAGCATGGCAGAGGTGGGATTTGAAGCCTATACCTTCAAGTCCACAATCCAGTCAGTGGTGGTCTTTACCTCCATGCAAACCATGCAAATGTGTGGGGCCTAAGAGATCTGGCCACAAGTGGTTGGCTGAAAAAAAGACTAAACGCATTATTTCTTTCTTTCTTTGACACAAAAGAGGCACTATAACTATTTAAGACTATTGAACGCAACCACGAAACGCTCGTATCCCGGTGATAGTAATTTAAGACACTGGGTGATGTTGACAGCCAAGACATGGTACTGGAAGTCAGTGCAGCTGTCAGTTTTTTCCCAGCTCGCATCTCTTCTCCTGCAGTTATAAGATTCCTTTATTGCCATTACAGAGAGTACAACGAAATGAAGAAATTAATAGAATCTCTAGGAGCTTTATGGCAAGATAAGCATTGCCCTTCACGTTCTCTCAAGGTTGCCCATCACTGTTGCTTCAGGAGAAAGAAGCTTTTCCTCTTCAAAGTCCATTAACAATTTCCTACAGTCCACCATGTCTCTAGAAAGAAAGATTTGCTTAGCAATGATCTCCACTGAGCAGAGAGCCCCCAGATCATCAAACATGAAGGGCATAATCAAGGTTTTTACTGAAACCAAGACCACAGTGGTTCAATTCTGACTGCAGTAAGAAGATAAAGATTACACAGGTATTTTGCTGTAGAAAAAAATTCTAGGGTTCCCAGACATAACTTTGCTTGGAGCCCCAGAAATGTCAAAATTCACCCTGAGTCCAGTAGCTTAAATGCTTCACCACCACGGTCCCAAAGTTGTTGTGTAGATGCTTGTAGAGGCAATTAGTGAGTGTTGTGCCTGAAGCCACACATTTATAAGCTGTACAGTTCAGTATTCAACTGTTTTGTAAATACGTGTTACCCAGCACTTCATGTCTGAAGTGTTCAAGATACTCCACAATACTGTTTTTATATTGTTTTATTCAATATTTTATTTATTCACACTATTGTCTTATATGCTACGTTTTTTTTATTCTCTATTTTATTACAGTGGTACCTGAAAGTTTGTGAAGCCTTTAGTATTTTCTAGATTTCTTCATAAATATGACCTAAAACATCATCAGATTCTCACACAAGTATAATATTTTTGCCTCATTTTGTTTAACTGGGTTCTCTTCATCTAATTTCAGGACTTTTGTGAAAATCTGATGATGTTCTAGGTCATATTTATGCAGAAATCTAGAAAATACTCAAGGCTTCACAAACTTTCAAGGACCACTCGAATACTCTTCATAATACAGATGGATTAAAAGTGAAACGTAAAAGCAAAACACTTACTCTATTGGTGGCCAGCATACGTGCTAAGCTAACTGCAGCCTGTGTTCAGGAGGATTCCTGTGTTCCTGTTCCCCTTTCGGTTGGCTCTTATAGACTAACCTGTTTAGTACCCAAGGAGACTTATTTACACTAAGAATACAATACGGTAGATATGGAAATAAAGAGAAACATGATCAAAATAGCGGAGAACTCACTGAGCAAGGGCTATTGTGAATCTGAATCACTGAGTCAGTTTGTTCTGAATTGTGAAGCGTGAATCATGAATCGAGAATCAAGTTGCAGCTGAATTCGACGAGTTCGGAGGTGGATTTTATTTTAATTATTATTATTTTTTAAATATCTTCTCTTTGCTAATATTTATTTAGCTTCTGTTCACTCAAACTATTCCTATTAACTTATTAGTTAGATAACTTTGCTTAATTCTAACATATAACATCTATGTTCCTTTTTAAGTCCTGGTCCCCTGAAGATGTCTTCCATATGTTTAGGGAGTTTTTCCCTGCCACTGTCACCATAGGCTTGCCCAGTTTGGTCTTTGGGCTTAGATAATAGAGATTTTAAAGCTGCTTTGTGACAATGCTCCATTGTAAAAAGCACTATAGCAATAAATCTGACTTTGACAATAGCAGTAGGAGACCAGGGCAGGTCTAACAAGGCAGGAAGGTGGCATCCTGTGAGCGCTGCATGTCGAAAGCCACTCAGCTCTTCAGCATGGCCCGTTTTACCAAGAGTGTTTGACTATGGAGATTGCATGGTTGTATGTTTGCATGGCTGTATGCTGAAACAGCAGAATGCACTAGATTGAAAGGTTGCCTAAAAACTTTTGGCCAAATACTCTATTTGTGTGGGTGTCTTTATGCGTAGCCATACAGTATGTGCGACCGGTACTTAGAGGCAAGATTCAGCATAGGTTTGTGTGTGTGTGATTGCTAGCGTGGTCACCCAGGTGCCATAAAGGCTAGCCAATGCACAACTTTTCTGACCCCAGCTGTCTAGGATGAACAATGTGACGTTGGACCGCTTGCTTTCTCTCTCTCTTTACGCCACCCCTTTCTGGTGCAGCACAATTCCCAGAAACCCCCACCCCACCCTTCACCAGCCTCCTAGGGCCTAGCATGTTGCACACACACACACACACACACACATATCTGTATTAGCACCGAATCCCCTAATCCATCTGACTTCTGAAAATGGTCATGCACAAAAAACAAAAACACAAATGCAAATATGTATAACATCCTTTGTTCTGGTCTATATGGCTGGTTTTGCGTGTGAACAAGTCTGTGTCCATTTATCATGTGGCTTTTGTTGTATGCGTGTGTGTGTGTGTGTGTGTGTGTGCTTGTGTAGCTGATTCAGCAGCTATGTTGTGTTTCAGTCTCCTGCCTAATGTGTGTGTACGCTTGTGTGAGCGAACTCTCCGGCGCTGCTTTCGTTGTGGACCTGAAATCTCTACTAGAGCCAAACCAGCCGAGTATTACTCAGCAGGACTCTGTCTCCCGTCTGTGTATGTGTGTGTGTGCACTGTTATATTTAAAATCTAATTGAGTGTGTATGCGAGTTAGCACAAGTCTATATTTAAAGCCTAATTTTGAGCGTGTGTTAAATCCTCTATATTTAAAGCCTAATTGGTGTTGTGGAGACTTGATGTTTACCTTCTCTGGAGCCATGTGGCTTGTCAGTCAGTGAATCCACCAAATACACATGCCACCACATATATACACATTGCACACACACTCCGATACCATCCTATTATCCAAATATGCTCTTATAAGCCTATTACCCAACTACACTATATGTTTTCACTTGACCGCATTTGTTACAAATCAATGCGTTTGCCCTCTCTCTCTCTCTCTCTCTCTCTCTCACACACACACACACACACATACATAGATGCACATACACACTAAAGGTTTAAATCTCCCTTCATGTTTTCACATTTTCCAAATAGCTGCACCGACCACAGAATAGTTTCCCTGACTTTGTGGCAAACACAAACACCGGAGACTCTCGTCTCTTTAAGATGACCGCCTCGTTCACTTGAGGACTCTCCTGCGCCTGGCTGCAGCTCTACTTTCTCATTTCAGGGCTTTGACAATTACAGAGCCGACACCACATTGGTCACTGGGGGAATGATCTCTTAGCAGCAGAGTACACACTATGACTTCAGCCCATACTGCCATGGGGCTCAGCTATAGGTCTTACACATTTCCAACAGAGAAAGCAGGAGTCAAATGTATTTCCTTCCTCATTACTTAAGTGAAAGTACAGATACTATTGGTCAAATGTTACTTCGATACAAGTGATTAAGAAATGCTTGCTGAGGAGCAAGTAACGAGGACCTTGATAGAAATGTAGTGGAGTGAAAAGTACGATATTTGTCTTTCAAATGTAGTGACGTTAAAGTCACAGATATAATACTCTGGGAAAGTATAGATGCTCAAAAAGCATACTTAAGTACAGTACTCAAGTAAATGTACTTCATCCACCCCTGTCACTGACTGATCATGAGTTTGAGTCCTGGCGAAGTCCCTGGCTGGAAGTCTGTGAGAACATAACTGGCCCTGCAGTCTGTGTGGGAAGGATAGCATTTCTGTCTCCTCGGTTGATCAAAGTGGCACTCCTGCAAGTGTTTAGCTGCCTTACAATGTTGCAATGATGTGGTGTTTCGGCACAAGTACATGTTAGCCTTCACCCTCTCAGATTGATAGCTGTTGTGTAATAATTGTGGATTACAAATAGGTGGGAATTGGACAAAATTAAACTGGGAGAAAATTAGAACCCTGATATCTGCTGCCTCCCCAATGGCTCTGTGAGTAATGTTGTAAGAACAATCCACCAAATTATATTAAAACCTGGAGCTTTAGCTTCACGCAAACTCTGGTATTTAGTATTGCACAAAAATAACTGTAAAACTATTTGAAAAATCCTTGCAAATCTTCATGGGGTGGAGAAAAAACAATGTTTCAGTTACATTATGATCCTTTCAAAATTTCCCCACTTTTTTGGATGATCCCCTGCATCGTGTCTCAAAAATCTAGTAACTGTGAAAAATATGGATCAGAATGTCCAGGGTTCAAGTTTCAGCACTGCCAAGCTGTCACGTTTGAGCCCTACGGCAAGGCCCTTAATGCTCAGTTGCATGCATTACATGTAGTAAGATTGTGGGTGGTGCATGTGATCAGTGCATTCGCCTCACAGCTCTAGAGATCCGGGTTTGATCATGACCTCCATCTGTGTGGAGGCTGCATGTCCTCCCCATGTCTGTGTGGGTCTTCTCAGAGTACTCCAGTTCCCTCCCACTTTCCAAAATACATGCATTACAGCACTGTGCAGAGGTTTTAGGCATTCTATATTTTTTATTTTTATTCCACTTACTCTTTATTTACATTTTATTGGTCACTACACTTTGTAGTTTTGCAATTACAGACTGCAGTCCATCTGTTTCTCTACAAACTTTGTTAGTCCTCTTTAATCTTGAAGAACTGCCATTCATCAATAGCTGATAGAACCACATGGACAAGGGATTACTTTTTCAAACCTTTATCAAGCTCTACAGTATGGGGTTACTTTCACAAATGGCTCTTAAAACGTTAATGTGCAAAAAAAGAAGCCTTATATTAACCATGACCAGAAGCTGCCTTCAAGATGTCATCTTTTGAACTGACGTTTGTGCATTTTACATTTACATTTACAGCATTTAGCAGACGCCCTTATCCAGAGCGACTTACAATTGATACAGTCTTACAATCCAAGCAATTGTGGGTTAAGGGCCTTGCTCAAGGACCCAACAGTGGCAGCTTGGCACAGGTGGGATTTGAACCCTGGACCTTGTGGTCCATAGTCCAGTACCTTACCCACTAGGCTACCACAGTCCCATTTTTTTTCAACAAGACAACGCAAAACAAGTCAAATCAGAAAAGGTTAGGACTGAAATATGTAAATACCTCCCAGTCTTTGTTGGAGGAACATTCTTTTTAAAGATTTCAATCATTTTCTCACATATTTGTTGATAAACTGGAGATCCTCTGCCCATGTTTACTCCTCAAAGACTCAGCTTTTCATGAATGCTGCTTTTGTACCAAATCATGATTATTATGACCTGTTTGAAATCACATCATTATTTACCTCATTACTAGCCCTAAATTGTCCCTGTCACAATGTTTTTTGTAATATGTTGCAGGAGTGAAATGCAGGAATGGACGTTGTAAAATTTTTAGGCATATAAACCTATCAGGAAGTCTATCCCTAAAAATGACACCAGTCCATGGCAGGGTCCAACAGGGGTTGCAGTAGCAGGCCCCTTGTCCTTCCTTCCCCTCCCTAGCACAAGAAAGTTTGAGTGCTCCTGGTCTAATTCCGTTTATTTATCACCCAGTTAGATTTCCATTTGTCCTAGTTAGGGTCAATGGGGGATTTTGGTGGGACTTGAACCCTGTTGCTCATTATGTACAGATGGACACAAACCATTGCTTTATCTATTTATAATCATATCACACAAGCCGTGGAATGAGCAGTAATAAATTTTCAATTTCAAGACAGGAACAATCATACACCTACCAAAAGTGCGCTGTCAGCCAGAGGCTATTTTTAGTTCCCAGCGTGAGGCACTAATTAGCTTCGCTAATGCTTATCGCTGTGAAGTGCCTTCAGACCTGCACTCCTGCAATGAAGAAAGATTTATTAAAACGAATAACTTGGGCTTCCTGTGTCTTGGGCCAAGCCACTATCATAATATGGCCGGTCAGAGGGCTAGAGGAAGGTAACAGGGAGACAGGTCCCGGCTGCAAGCTTCAGATAGAAGAGGTGTACCCTGAGAAAGTGACCTGTGAGCTGTCACACCTCCACATTTAGCGCGGTACAAGCCCAAATCTGATTATTAAACGTTACTGTAAAAGAGACAAGGTGAGCTAAATTTAGAAACTTCCTGACTGACTATTCCTATAGACCAGCCTCACATTATTCAGGACTGACTCATATGACAGGAATGCAGCATAGGAGGAGAACTGAGACTGCACTAAATTTGATTAGCTGATCTCCGGGATGTCCAGTCTGCTAATTGAAAAATCTTTCATTTATTCATTGCTAAAGTAAAGAGTTGGAAACATCCTAGCCAGGCTAATCTACCATGAAGACAAAACTATCAGCTGGTTCTGGGTTGTTCTCCGAGCTTGGCAATTGTATTGCAAACGTTTCATCACCGATCGAGGAGACATCATCAGTGCGGTTGTAGGTGCTCACATTGAAGAAACAGCACCTACAACCGCACTGATGATGTCTCCTCGATTGGTGACAAAACGTTTGCAATACAATTGCCAAGCTTGGAGAACAACCCAGAACCAACCAACTCAACCCAGGCTACCAATATTCAAAATTCTTTCAAAAAACTATCAGCGCTAGGAAGATGTGGGATCATGGCAGGTAAGAAAACTCTAAGATGTCTAAGCAACGACAGGTCAGTACAGGAAAAAGATGCATTTTATCTGAAGACTTGAAGACCAACAAAGATCAAGGAGTACTGACTGTCATAGAATGCATTTACATGCACTTAACAATCCTATAACTGCAGAAAATCAGATTTTGTAAGTAATCTGATCAACGAGTTTACATGCACTTGAGTAATCAGATAATTGGAAAACTTTGGGTTTACATGACTCAGGCAACAATTGGATTTCTACTTTGCAACACGGCAATGATCTCACAGAAACATGTATCCGATTCGATGTTTCCTTCCATCTAGAAGATGAAAAATATTCAAATTCTTCATTTCCTTGAACATACACTGCGTTTCAGAGGCTCCTCAAAAGGGTTTGGTAGCTGCAAGTCCTGCATTTAATTCCAGGGTTGCCAGATCCCACAAGAGAAACAAGCAACCCAGGTGTATGGAAAAAATCCCAAAAGAATTAAAAAAAAAGTTTATTTTCCTTTTAACTTTAGAGGTTGAATTAAATCAACTTTCAGAAATATTGGAGAGAGAGAGAGAGAGAGAGAGTGGGAATCAGGGTGTAAGCCCATATAAGCAACTACACTTTAGAAACAAGCCCCAAAAACCTTCAACCCTCAACTACCAATATTTGTCATTTTATAGAAAAATAAGCCTAAATAAGTAGAATAGAACAAGCAGATCTGGCAACCGGGTCTATCCAGTTACATTTAGGTACATGTGTTGACTGAAAAAAACGATTGACATCAGAGTAAGGGTATATATGCGCTGAGAGATCCGATTACTGAAATAAATGTAGCTCTTTTTATTTCTTAATCTGGTTTCTAGGCCTTAATCCGATCTCAGTAATCGGAGGATACTTGAATAATCACATGACTGCAGAAATCCGATTATGATCAGATTATTAAGTGCATTTAAATGCACTCATGGTCTTTGCTCTATGTCACCTGACCTAAAACCCATCAAGCATTTATGGGGCACTTGAAGACCAAGAAAGCCAAGCATTCAGTAACATTACAAGATGCTCTTGGAAAGTTGTGAAATTCTGGGATATGAAATCTATATATTTTTTCAGTGATTCACCTTTACATGTTATGCTGATTATGCGATTTGTAATGGAACTCATTGTATTTGTTTTGAGAGAACTTCAAAATATATATATTTTAACTCTTTGTCTCAGACTTTTTACCAGTATTTTGCAATAAAATGTTCATCAAATGGGTACAAAAACTTCATGAAAGTCAAATTTTAACCAAAAACTTACTATCACACAAGTAGTACAATCCTCCTGTTGACACTGAATTGGATTAAGTGGATACGATGTAAGTTACTGATTTATTAAACACCAGATAGCTCTATACAATGTCTCTATTTAATGTGTTACTGGTACTGTGCTCTATGGTTAGTATTTAGATACTCTCCCAAAAACTTGAATGAAAAGCGAGCTGTAACTGCGTTTGTGGTTTGCATTCCAAATGTGACAAATTACTCTTCCAAAAAAAAAAGTTGAACCATTGTGTTCAATAACTGGTAGAACCTATTTAGCAGAAGAAACATTTCCTGTTGCTGTTGCTTTGGTATACTAATGAGAAAATGAGGAGCTTTTTGTATTTCGTCCTGCAACAGCATGTCAAATGGATTGAAGTCTAAAGTCTATAGTCTTTGACACTATAATTTCTGCTTTTAAATTACCTTTAGCATTCAATGTTGTGCTTTTGATGTGATCTTTGCCAAGCATCCAGATTTAGGGAAGATCACCATGTACAACCCCAATTCCAATGAAGTTGGGACATTGTGTAAAACATAAATAAAAACAGAATACGATGATTTGCAAATCCTTTTCAACCCATATTCAATTGAGTACACTACAAAGACAATATATTTAATGTTCAAATGGATAAACTTTATTGAATGTTGCAAGTATTCACTCATTTTGAATTTGATGCCTGCAACACGTTCCAAAACAGTTGGGACAGGAGCACCAAAAGACTGGGAAAGTTGAGGAATGCCCAAAAAACACCTGTTTGGAACATTCCACAGATTAACAGGTTAACTGAAAACAGGTGAGTGTCATGATTGGGTATAAAGGGAGCATCCCCGAAAGGATCAGTCGTTCACAAGCAAGGATAAGGCGAGGTTCACCATTTTGTGAACAACTGCGTGACCAAATAGTCCAACAGTTTAAGATGCAAGTTTCTCAATGTGCAATTGCCAGGAATTCAAGGATTTCATCATCTACAGTCCATAATATCATCAACATATTCAGAGAATCTGGATAAATCTCTGCAAGTAAGCGGCAAAGCCGAAAACCAACATTGAATGCCCGTGACCTTCGATCCCTCAGGCGGCACTGCATTAAAAACTACATCATTCTGTAACGGATATTACCACATGGGTTCAGGAACACTTCAGAAAACCAATGTCAGTGAACACAGCTCGTCGCTCCATCTACAAGTGCAAGTTAAAACTCTACCATGCCAAGCGAAAGCCATATATCAACAACACCCAGAAATGCTGCCAGCTTCTCAGGGCCCGAGCTCATCTGAGATGGACTGACGCAAAATCGAAAAGTGTCCTGTGGTCTGACCAGTCCACATTTCAAATTGTTTTTGGAAATCATGGACGTCGTGTCCTCCAGGCCAAAGAGGAAAGGGACTGTCTGGATTGTTATCAATGCTAAGTTCAAAAGCCAGCATCTCTGATCTCTGATGAACATATGCTGCCATCCAAGCAACATCTTTTTTCGGGGAGCCTGCTTATTTAAGGAATACAATGCCAAGCCACATTCTGCACGTGTTACAGCAGTAAAAGAGTGCAGGTACTAGACTGGCCTGCCTGAAGCCCAGACCTGTCTCCCATTGAAAATGTGTGGCGCATTATGAAGCGCAAAATGCGACAACGAAGACCCCGGACTGTTGAGCAACTGAAGCTGTATATTAAGCAAGAATGGGAAAGAATTCCACCTACAAAGCTTCAACAATTAGTGTCCTCAGTTCCCAAACACTTATTGAGTGTTGTTAAAAGGAAAGGTGATGTAACACAGTGGTAAACATGCTCCTGTCCCAACTGTTTTGGAGCATGTTGCAGGCATCACATGGAAAATGAGTGAATATTTGCAAAAAATAAATACAATTTATCTGCTTGAACATCCAATATCCACCCAGATCTACAAAATGGTTTTATCCTATTCTAATGTTTTTCTGCTAAGGGTTTTGATCAAGTGTTATTATAAGCTAGCTCTACCACCCATGCCTCCAATCTCATTAATTGGAACACTTTTGAAAAACTCTTTAGCACAGAAAATTTTATACTTTTGCAACCTGGACCTTCAATGATTACTTACCAGCTTCAAATAGTGGTGATATTTCAGACAATATGTTCATACTATGAAGCATAGAGGCATGGAGGCTGTGTAGATAATCAGTAGCAGTAGAATTGCCACCTCAGGTTTCCACCCACCAGTTCATCAACTTTCTGCCCTTCCCTCCTAAAACAAAGACCATCAAAATGATTTGCCAACTTTGGTGGAGAACTTGGCTGGCTTGAACAGAGCCCTGACCTGTACTCCATTAGTCACCTTTGAGACAAACTGGAATGTTAAGTGTCTAACATCAGTGCCTAATCTTAGAGATATGTTGGAAAATCTAGTGGAAAGCAGGGGCGTTTCTAGGCTACTTGTCATACTGGGACACACCCAGGATTTAGAGGGGCACACCTGTACCCCTCTGCTTGCCAGTCAGTCATAGGGGCACATCTGTACATAATAAATGTCTTGGTCCTCCAAAGTTTTCTTCCCTATAACGTTTGGGGAGTTTTTCCTTTCCAGTGACGCCCTAAGCTTGCTCAAGTTGGGATTGCTCTTAGATATTAGAAGATAATATCAAATTGTGAAGCTGCTGAGACAATGCCCCATTGTAAAAAGTGCTATAGAAATAAATCTGACTTTGAATAAATAGTTTAAGTGATTTAACACTAAAGTTGGTGTTACTCTGCCATGGATGAGAAGCGAAGAACAAATTAACACTATAATTACACAATACCTTTTTACTAATTGCATTAATTAAACATATACTGTAGCTATGAGCATTCATACCTTGTCTGCAACATGGCTGACTTTCTTTTAAATATTTGTTGTTGTCCATTACTCCATGAGAAAAACCCATTTTTAAAAAACGCATTTAAAAAAATATGTATTTATTTACTTGACATTATACTTTGCCACTAGGTTAACTTCCATGAGAAAAAATGAAAGAAATTGGCTTTGTTTGAGTTAGTCTCTCAAGAGTTTGGAAAGATACTGGAGCATTATGGGAAATGTAGTGCCTGCAGTGAAGCTTCGTGTCGTGTTGTGTCATTCTGCTCTGCAATCCAGGATAAAAAATTTTTACCCCAGTAATTTTAGTGGTGCACAGCAAAATTTACTGGGGCACTTGCCCCAGTAAAGTGTGTTTAATAACACCCCTGGTGAACACACACTCCTTACTAATGTGTAAGGCTGAATGTGTTTGTCTATTATGACCTGGACAACGATCAGACTACATTTTATGAGTAATTAATGCAGAACTTTGACTAATACCAAAAGGGTTCAAAAACTTCTTAGTCCAATTATAACCATATGTTTTAAAGCTTTGTGGTATTAGCACCCTTGAGTGCTAATCCTTTTCTCTCTTGGATGGCAAACGCAATGTAAGCGCGCTGTAACGTTCGGCTGGTAACGAGCTTTAAATCCATGCTGTTCATCAGCTGCTCAGAGCAGCAATGGGCTCCTTAGCGAAGGAGTTTGGATTGAACTTGAAACAGGCTACATTCCCAAGCCACATACCATGTACAAAACTGTAAGGACGCCATTGGTGGTGAAGTACTAATTTGTGGTTTGGGATACAGCCATAGTTTGCTTGTGCATTCAGAAGCAGCATTTCACCGCTGATGTCCATACTGTCCATTTGTTTCAAACAGAGAACTATCACGTAGTTTTAGATACGATTTCCAAATGTCCTAATACCCTGATATCCCAATAACCGTACTTTAAAAGAGTAGAATGCATTGAATCATCGTAAACAGCCTTTAATCACCAGCAAGCAGCACCTGAAATATAGTGGGGACATAATGGCTGGGCTTGGAGTAAGCAAACCTCATGTGACTGTTGATGGCTTTGCGTACTCATTATATAAAGTCAGTCATTATGGTGGTGTGTATTATATACTTGCTCTTTTGTTTGTGTGTGTGTTTGTGTACGATTGGTATAATGGCTGTCGGGAGATTGCGGGGATTCCCGAACACCGTGTATCCCATCCATCAGCACATTTCCCTTCTGCTAAAGGTAGAAAATAGCACTGTGTGTGAACATGACCTCTCCCACACTTAGGAACACTCACACACACACACACACACACACATAGCGTATACCTACACGCAGAGTTACATAAGAGATTTGTCCGAATCTATGCTTCGTCGTACGTGTGTGTGATCTGTACTTGCGCATGCGTGTGTGTGTGTGAACAAGCATGCATGCCTTGGTGTGCGAACATGCATCCTCCCCCATCTGATAAATAAAGAAATAAAAGATGAGAAAGTAGTGAAGTTCTCCTCCTCTAGCCGCTGAGTCTGGATCCTTTGCCAAATTTCCGCTGTGGTGTAGGTGTGGTGCCTCCACTCGCCTCTCGCTCACTCTCTCACACTCACACACACACACTTGCTGACACAGACTCAGGCAGACAGCGGTGAAGAGGGGGCGCTGCCGCTCTCGACGGGCAGGAGGCCAGAGGACAGCGACGCCGGGCCTGGCACACAGAAAACACGCACAAATGCACACACACACACACACACACACACACAGTTCTAACAGGCAAGGGTGGGCTGGAGGGCTACTGTCCGCTTTTCCGTCCCAGTCTTTATCCTTACTTCTTTCAACGCTCTGTCTATACTCTGATGTTATCAGGCCTTCTGAGCATGGTCAGTAGGAACATCCCTGGCTTCCTGTTGCTTAAGGTAGGGTAAACAGATCAGGACACTCGCACATACACTGTTAGGGTTTTGAGAATCCTCAAGGGGGAACGAGGAGCAGACGGCCAGGCGAAGACTTTTGTCACGTAGCCAACTTTCATCATCTGAAAGAATGGAGGACAAAGAGAGAGTCAGCATACATGCCGCACATTCTACAGCCCGTCCTGTCACATCCCACCCTTCCCCTGCCAGTAAGGTATGTGTGTGTGTGTGTGTGTGTGTGTGTGTGTGTGTGTGTGTGTGTGTGTAAAAAATCTTACCAGATTAAGACAAACTGAGTAAAACATTATCGCAATATGTGCACAGGGGCTTATCCCACTACTCTAACCTGTAACTCCTTAACTCCTTGAACCCCTGCTCTTACATCCTTCAACACATGAGCCACAAATAAAAAGCCAGCCAACATTAAGGATGTGCCAGTTTCCAGATGTGCCCCTAAGGGGCAAGGACAGGGCAGATAGGAAGTTTCTATGAAGCATTTTGTAGGTACACAGTAGCCAATAAATTCCTACAAAATCAAACGCACAATTCATTCATTCATTTATTCATTTATTTATTATTCACTTATCTTTGTATTTTCTGTTCAGAGTCGCAGGAAAGCCGGTGCCTAGCCAGGAGCACAGGGTGCAAGGCAGGAACAATCCTAGACAGGGTACCAATCCATTGTAGGGCACATACACTTACATAATAAGGGCACTTTAGAAGCACCAACTAACTTAACACGCTTCTTTGTAATGTGGCAGGAAACCGGAGCACCCGGAGTAAACACGGATATGGGGAGAACATGCAAACCCCACACAGGCGGAGTCCGAGCTCAGGATCGAATCGGGGAAGCTGGAGCTGAGAGGCGACTGTGCTATGGTGCCGCCCATGCAAAATCCAAAAACTGTGGATCATTCTCAGCACTGCACTGACACTGATGTGGTGGTGGTGTGTTAGTGAGTGTTGTGCTGGTATGAGTGGATCAGACACAGCAGTGCTGCTGGAGGTTTTAAACACCTCAGTGTCACTATTGGACTGAAAATATTCCACCTACCAAAAATGTCCAGCCACCAGCATCCCGTAGGCAGCATCCTGTGAGCACTGCTGAAAGATTAGAGGATGACTAACACAAACTGTGCAACAGCAGATGAGCTGCTGTCTCTGACTTTACATCTACAAGGTGGAGCAATACAGTGAGTGTCTAATAACGTGGACAGTCAGTGAATACAGTGTTTAAAACTCCAGCAGCACTGCTGGATCCAGCCATATCAGTACTGCACACACTAACACATCATCACCACATCCAAGTGTAGAAACAAGGAGGTGTACTTAATATTAATATAATTAATAATGACATGATGTTCATAGGCAGTAAAGTTTTACTGACGATGTATTTGGTCCATGATGTAATCCAGTCTGACATCAGAATGTCATCATACAGTTGGGCAGTTTCATTCATGAGGCAGAGAAAGCATTTCATTTACCAAACACGATCAATCAATTCCTCTCTTAGCACTTAGCACAAGGAAAAGTAAGGAAGTGAGGAGGCGTCATTACATGAATGGGATGTACTCACGGTATTGTACTCTTAACCCCTAGCCCCCCCCCCTCCTCCATATTTTATTGGTTCCAAATAACAGTTAAAAGCAGACTACTAATGACATAAAGTTCCTGTTTTTCTTATCCAGGTCGGGGTTGAATAGGGGGTCTATCCCAGAATTCACTGTGTGCAGACAAAAGTGCTTCCTGGAGGGGACGTCAGTCTATCAAAAGCCCCGTAACCACCACTTGACCTTCATGTTGCAAGCTCAGGTCCTCAGGAACTGCTGTTTTCATTAGCTGGGGTTTACCTCCAATTCACAGGAGCTCCTTGCATGTTGTAGAGCAAAATCAATGGGAAATTTGCATCCAAGATCAAAGCTGCTAAATAATAAGCAAACCCCATTAAGCTCTATTGACTGGCAGTTACAATATATAGACTATAGTTTGTGGACACCCAAAGAATTACATCCAAAACATGGGTATTAGTATGGAGCCGCTACAATAGCCTTCAACAGGGTTTTCCACTAGATTTTGGAACACTCCAACTAAAACCATGTTAGGATTTGATATATCGGTATATTGGTAAATCCATAAACAATAATAAAAAGTATGTTATATATATATATGCAAGTGTAGTGTCTTTAGTTGCCATTTCAAGACAGCCAGAAACTCAGCAATTCAGAAATCCAGTGGAAGTTCAGTCCACCAGAGTGAAGAGTTGTCTTCCTTAAATCTTGTCTGGTGGGTCCATTCGAGCCAACAAGCCAAGCTTGTGTCTCCAAGGGTATAAGTATGGCCCTACTAAATTCGCATCATTTTCCAAAAATCACAGATTGATGGATTTTTCAAGAACAGTGCAGCATTTCACGGCAGTCATTAAATAATCCTAGAAATTCGCAATGAACACTACAATACATAGCATAGCCTTAATGGTTGAATATAAGCACAGAACATCTAACAACGGTGCTAGGCTTCATGAGACAAAAATACTTGTCTGTGTTTTGACACATTCCTGCCTGCATCTACAGAATTGGTTGGGATCGACAGTTAGTTTTGCAAGATATGGGGAGTCTAGACGCAAAAGACTTCCAAAAACATAACACTGGCAACGTAGGGTGTGCCTCTTGTGCAATGTGTTTATAGATTGGTAACTCCAACCTACAGTTTTTGTCAAAACCAGTAATGATTTTGCTCAGTGAATTTACATCCACTGTCAAAAGAAGAACTTGAGCTAGTCAGTAATCTCGGCTGCAAAATTTCGGCTGCTGGTTGAGGAAACCTACGTTGTGTGATGCGCTAATCTGACACATCTCTGTAGCAGTAATACTGCCTGATCTTCTGAATAATGCAAGAAAACAACTGATGGTCTAGTACATGGGAAAAGGCTCATTTTATGATCCGTGACACAATTTTCATGTCTTCGAGTGCATTGTAGAGGTATGTGTAGCAGTCAACGATCTCTCACCAAAAGGTACATTACCCAAAAGTAACCTTTGAGAGCCTTTTTATAGGGCATGGGAAAGCAGGGGGCCCACACCTCTAATTATTTACATATCTGCCTGAGAAATAACTACATGCTGATTTTTGCAGCAATTCGACATGAGTTATTTGTTTTGTCAATGAGTGTATATTAACAACATAATTCTCTGTAACCTTTTTTCAATAAGTTAACATTTGAAACCTAAACTATGTTCTTTTCTACACAAATGCAGAAGACAAATACTGTACACTACACACTGTGCAGGACTAATAATAAACACACTACTGCCATATTAAATTTCACATTCAGTGGTTAAATTACCCTTTATAAAAGGTTTTCCAAATGTATTCTTTGGCACTGTATACATTTTTTGGGACATTGCATTTTTTCCTGATTTGATTTCGTAACAAAAAAGTAGTGGAAGTTGTAAACCATGAACTTGTGACACGGTAAAGGAGTTTTTTCTATCTTCATTATTGATACCGACTTAGATGGAGAGTGCTGGATTTGGATGGTGTACAGCTAGAAGTGGTTTCACAATTTGGACGGTGTACAACTACCAGTGGTTTTATGAGTGAAATTCAATAGCTAAATAAATGAACATCTTTTAAGGATCAATCCAAAAGCTGCTTGGAATTTTTAGTAACAGCCATAACTCTTCCGTCTATCGGTCCACACACAATGCCTTCAATTAGAAGTTCAAATTAAAACAGGATTAATATATAATTATTCAAAATACTGATTCTAAATATATGAAAAAGCATTCCTTTGGTCTTTCCAGTGGGATTATGTGTTGACAGAGCAGAGATCTGACTATTGTGGTCTGGTCACTGATCTATTGAAAGTCAACCATACAAGTAGGATTTGTCTTCAAGTAAAAATACCTGAAGGTAAGAAGACACAGAAATGTCTTCAAAGTAGCAGAAATCTAATGAATACTACAGTGTTTTCAAACTAGGCTTTATCTGCATCTCTAATATACAATATGTCATTAGCAAATACTAAAGAGAAGGGAAAAGAAACATAGTTTACTCAGATCTCATTATAATACACCAATCAAGTATAACATTATGACCACCTCCTTGTTTCTACACTTATAGTCCATCTATCAGTTTCACTTACCATACAGAAGCACTTTGTAGTTCTAACATTACAGATTGTAGTCCATCTGTTTCTGTACAAGCTTTGTTCATCCCCTTTAAGCTGTTCTGTAATGGTCAGGACCCCCACAGGACCAGAAAGATCAGGTACCGTTTGGGTGGTGGATCATTCTCAGCACTGCACTGACACTGATGTGGTGGTGTGTTAGTGGGTGTTGTGCTGGTATGAGTGGATCAGACACAGCAGTGCTGCTGGAGGTTTTAAACACCTCAGTGCCACTACTGAACTGAAAATATTCCACCTACCAAAAATGTCCAGCCCCCAGCATCCTGTAGGCAGCACCCTGTGATCACTGATGAAGGATTACAGGATGACCAACACAAACTGTGCAGCAACAGATGAGCTCCTGTCTCTGACTTCACATCTACCAGGTGGAGCCATGTGGGATATATATCTTCTCCCTTCCAGGATTTTCATATAAGTATTAAACAATCACACCTCACTCTGGATGTCCTCACAAAGCTCAGTACTGCTGATATAATGCTCAGTTGGGGGAAAAGTTGGCCAGTCACAGCAGCCTCGTCCTGGATGAAGTGCAAAGGTGTGGAGACCTCAAGCTAAAGCACTAATTTGTGGCTTCCACATGGAGACAGACGGAGCACTAACAAGTCACATGTCCCACTTTCGCTTGGAACCAAACCGAAGAGAACGTTTCACATCCATCACAGACAAGAGCTTATTAGTCCTTCTGCTCATACATACATAAATTCAGCAGAATGAACGTGTACGGGCGTCTGCATGTCTCCAAGTGTCTGCGAGGTTGCGTGTGGTAATTTGCCTTCTCGTTTTAGTATGTGCTGAAAGACAGTTTTGTTTCTATTTATTGTGTGGGACTTTTAGAGCGATGGATTTCAAGCATCCACATCCTCCAGCTCCGTGCCAGATCGAACTTCAACTAGCCAAGTGTAACAATGTTGACGGCTGTGTCCTCTGTTTAAGAGAGGCGCTTCCCATCTTCCTCTCGCTGTGGATTACGAAATCTGCCCCTTCTCTGCTTTTCTTACCCTCTGACACCAGGATGCAATGTGTAGGTCATCAGGTATCAGTTACTGCCATGATCAGACGGGACAATGGTAACAAGTTCATGGATACAAATGTATACAGGTGTAAGCAAACGCTCCTGAGTAGATGAAAACACAACCTCTGTAGAAATCAAACATAAATATGACTGTGGTGGAGGAGGGTGGTTTAGATTCTTTGGCCAGTTTTCAGCACCAGCATAACATGGTCCAAAAAAGTAGACAAACCCTTAGCGATAGTTGTTTTATTTGACCTTTTTTTGTTTTTGGATCCTTTGCTAATGAGAGCAGCTTTCCAGTTTCTTCACTCTCTCGCCTTCTGTTTCCCAGGGTTTTGCCAAAGCACCCTTCTCCACCATTGTGCCATATTTCTGCCCATTTTAATTGTTATTGTCATTATTTAAAAAAATAAATCATAAAATTTGGCATATGGAAAAGTTCAACCACCTTTCCTGGCAAACACAAGTTAGTGTTTGTCAAAGTATTGTTATATTTGCATTACAACACATATTATATCAACATAATGTTTATACTGTTGTGCATTAATATAATTAATAAAGACATCCCTGATTAAATTACAACACAAAAAAGGGTTTGTTGATTTGCTATACAAAAAGAACATAACTTCTACAGGGAACAAACGGACATACAAATACTAAAGCCCTATTCAGATGGGATTACTTTTACATTGGGGTGGAGCAGTGTAATTCTACTACAGACTTGGATAATTATATTAATGTACTGTATAATAATACAAAAATCTAAAATACCTGATTAAAAATCAATTCTATAATAACATTGGTTTGTAGTACTATGTGTCCTAAATACAACTGAAAAAATACCAAGTTATACAGTCAAAAACTATTCTATTTCATGATATTTATTTGATCATATGAAATTTGTATTATTAGTAGTAGTAGTAGTAGTATTATAGCTTTACTTTCAGTCATTTATTTCTGGGACCATTTGAAAATGTCCGTATCAACCTAAAACTGAAGACACACAATGTTTATTTTGTATGTATTTATTTAAAACTGTGTGGCACAGACGTTAGTATTTGGTGCCAATAACATGTCTGTACGTATTTGCTTACTCTGTTTTGGCCCCAGGTGTTTGTATGTGTATGAGTACGTGTTGGCTTTTGGGTCTAGGGTCATGTTCAGTGTATTCCCGCTAAGAACTTCCAGAATAGACTGCTGGTTGACTCACCATGAGCAACAGGATAAGCTGTTTTAAATGATGAATGAATGATTTTTTTGTACTTTAGTTTGAGGTAACTCACACCACACCAATACAGTTCACTTTCAGTTTAGGTTCATTTGAATTAATTTGAAAGACAATAGTAGACCCCTGTGTATCATTTCAAAGATTACAAGAGATTACAAAGTATACATATCTGCGATTTTAGCTTTTATTTTATTCACAAAATATATTTTTCAGGATGAATTAAATAAATAGCAATATCAATATTACTAATTAGCTTTTCATGAAGCCCTATTCTGGTCATTGTGGACATATAGAGTCTATAAAGCGGACTGTGGTGGGTTAGTGCTTAAGGTGGACTGTGGAACACAAGGTCCAGGGTTCAAATGCCCCCCCTGCCAGCCTACCTGCCACTGTTGGCATTGTAATATTGTAACAGTTTAAGATGTTCTGGATAAGGGTGTCTACTAAATATAAATGAAATCAATTAACCTTTAATAAAATTACGACAACATTCAGGAGAGTTCAAATATGACGTTTAAAAAATATATAACTATAACAGACAACAGACACAAAAATAAGAAAGTCATTACCTTTAGACACTTATTTAATTATTTATTGTACATAACTTTCAAAATACCTTTTCATTTTTCCATTTTAAAGCCTTTTTGCAACTTTTTATTATAAAGCAGCTTCTCATTAGTCTGTCTACTAATTGTAAATGAAGTTGACTTTAAGGGTGATTCTTTTTCAAGCCATTAAACTCTACACCTAACTAACATTGAATAAAAAGAAAGACAACAATCAGGAGACTTTAAATGGGGTGTTTATAAGTAAACCTCCACTGAGAAAATAGACACAGAAGAGATAAAGCTAGATGTTCATTTTAGAACACCTGTTGATTTGTTGTACATAACTACAAGATCTTTTGTTTTTAAAACCTTTTGTGCAATTTTTTAGCTCCTGAATAAGCGTGTCTATTAATTGTAAATGAAGTTGACTTTAAGTGTGATTTTAATTCAAGCCATTAAACTCCACGCTTAACTAACATTAAATAAACAGAAATGAAAACAGAAAAAGAAAACAACCAGCAGAGTTTAAATAGGGTCTGTAAAAGGAAATACATTCATAAAGAAAGAATATTTTTCCACGGAGAAAATAGACACAGAAGAGAGAAATATAGATGTTAAATGTTTTTAAATATTATTCATTCATCTGTTAAAAGTTTAAAACACATACTTATTGATTTTACATAACTTTCAAAATCTTTTTATTTTTCCATTTAATAAATATATTGTTTAAAGGGAAATACATTCACAAAGTAAACCTCAGCAAGAAAATAGACACAGAAGAGAGAAATCTACAGTGGTGCTTGAAAGTTTGTGAACCCTTTAGAATTTTCTATATTTCTGCATAAATATGAGCTAAAACATCATCAGATTTTCACACAAGTCCTTAAAGTTGATAAAGAGAACCCAGTTAAAGAAATGAGACAAAATATTATACATAGTCATTTATTTATTGAGGAAAGTGATCCAATATTACATATTAGTAAGTGTCAAAAGTATGTGAACCATTGCTTTCAGTATCTGGTGTGACCCCCCTGTGCAGCAATAACTGCAACTAAACGTTTCCTGTAACTGTTGGTCAGTCCTGCACACCGGCTTGGAGGAATTTTAGCCCATTCCTCCGTACAGAACAGCTTCAGCTCTGGGATGTTGGTGGGTTTCCTCACAATAACTGCTCGCTTCAGGTCCTTCCACAACATTTCGATTGGATTAAGGTCAGGACTTTGACTTGGCCATTCAAAACATTAACTTTATTCTTCTGTAACCATTCTTTGGGTAGAACGACTTGTGTGCTTAGGGTCGTTTGTCTTGCTGCATGACCCACCTTCTCTTGAGATTCAGTTCATGGAACAGATGTCCTGACATTTTCCATTAGAATTCTCTGATATAATTCAGAATTCATTGTTCTATCAATGATGGCAAGCCATCCTAGCTCAGATGCAGCAAACCAGGCCCAAACCATGATAATATAACAAGTATAATATTTTTGTCTCATTTGTTTAACTGGGTTCTCTTTATCTACTTTTAGGATTTGTCTGAAAATCTGATGATGTTTTAGGTCATATGTATGCAGAAATATAAAAAATTCTAAAGGGTTCACAAACTTTCAAGCACCACTGTAGATATGAAACGCTTTTAAATATGATTAATTAGTTCATCTCTTTTAAAACACCCATTTATTGATTGTACATAACTTTCAAGATCTTACATATTTTTTCAATTTTAAAACCATTAGTGTAACTTTTTACTATAAAATAGCTCCTAATGATCTGAATATAACAGAATAGGAGAATCATGTAGAGAACCCAGTGCATTCTGAAAACCTTAAAACACTCACATAATCCTTTGTTTTTTAAATCTTTAACTCCTGTTTGAATGCAGCACAAATGGTGTGTATAGGGTCATGCGTGGGCAGTGTGTGTTTTTTATTTAATTCAGGTCTTCCAAACGTAACATTTGCTCTCCTCGTTAAGATTAGCACTAACGAGCATGACTTTCACTGTGCCCCCGACCACAACGCTGTACTTACAGCCCAGCAGGGGGTCCGTGAGAGTGTGTTTGTGTGTGCACGTGTGAGAGATTTTAGTGTGGGTGTGTGTGTGTGTGTGTGTGTACTCTCTACGCTAAAACAATGGCCCTCTCAGATTACATCTCTCTGTCAGTGGAGACTCTGGGGGGGGCGGGCCATCCTAGGTCAACCAGCAATCCGATTGGCTCAGGCCACTTATATATCTACAACACGGGACCATCAAACCTCACCACAACGTTCAAATTTGGAACCAAAACCACTCAGGCTGCCTGGACAGCAGGAGCTACAGAGCGTTGCCATCTATCTTTGGGATTCTATTCTTTTCTCCAAACAACAGAGCTACGAGCCCTTCTCGTTTTCTACTCTCTGTGTTCTTCACGTTGGTGTGCACGAGGCATAGTAAAGACAACCAGACAAACGAAAAGTGACAGACCCTTCCATTCTGCTTGAACCTAAGCAACCTTTGTTTCATCATCACAAGGTGGCCTTTGCTGGAATGAATATATCTGAGTCTAGTTACTGTCCAGAGGCCAGCACTCAGCCCAGCCAGGTTGTGGAGTGTGGAGCATGGGGGGCTTCGTCGCCCTCCTCCTCCAGCCCCACGTGCCCTGAGCGGAGCCACAGGTTCGACCATGAAGGACGAGGTGGAGGAATGAAGGACAGCAGGACAGGAAGCCCGGACTCGAGCCAAGCTGGTGAGGGAAAGTGCGGTTCCGAGCCGAGGATCCGCAGGCCCATGAATGCCTTCATGGTGTGGGCAAAGGATGAACGCAAGCGGCTGGCACTGCAGAACCCGGATCTGCACAACGCTGTCCTGAGCAAGATGCTGGGTAAGACATCTTCTCTTTTGCATGTAAGTGTGGAGCAGTTTAGCGCGTCATGGTGACACTTTGGAGATTGCGCAGCTTTGGCATCTTTAAATCAAGAACCTTTGAAAGCTCAGTAGATCAAGCTTCATCAGCACTGTCGATACTTGTTGCGCAATCCTGCAGTTGTCAGGAGAACTTCGTTAACTGGCTAATTATATAATTTCCCAACTTGCAACGTGTTTGACCCTAGATATTAAGTGTTTCGTGAACGTTTCGAGCGTCTGTCCGATGGAATACGTTTAGCATGCTCGGATGCTCTCATGTGGTTTCGAGCTCCACTGCCATCGCGTTAAATTGTTTGTGCATGTGCTAGGAGGTTTGAATAGTTACAGATGATTGAAGTCTTGCTGAAATATCTTTCACAAAGCACACGGAATTCTAGGAAAGAGAGGAAAACCAGGAACAAACAAACGCAGTAATGCGAAATGCCTGTGCCTGTTGCGCAACCTTTGCGCACTGATGGTCCTCAAGGAGCCGAATTGATGTCCTTGTTTTGCAAACTCCTGGCAAATCGTCTGCCAGCAAAAGGCCAGTTTGGGCAAGACAGTCTTGAACTCACAAGCTGCTGATTGTGTGTAAGCACTGACCCGTTACTAATTCGACAACCTCTGAGCGCAAACTGGGAGCTATTCTGAGCAAGTGGTCATATTACTAATGCCTACTGCTTTGCATTTGCATCCATCGGATCTGGTTGGTGTATTTGTGTCTTTGAAACAAGGACGCCTCCAGTTAACGTAGACCTGATGCAGAAATGCGTTGCAGTCTGTTCTGTCCCTTATTGTGAGCAGTTGATGTAGTGCAGCATGTCGTTCTGTTTCTAATGATTACACTAATGCTATGTGTCTTTTTAGGCCAGTCCTGGAAGGCTTTGAGCACACTGGACAAGCGTCCGTTTGTCGAGGAAGCAGAGCGTCTTCGGCTCCAGCACCTCCACGATCATCCCAACTACAAATACCGGCCCCGGCGCAAGAAGCAGCCCAAAAAGATGAAGCGTGTGGAGCCAGGTCTTCTCCTTCACGGCCTGGGTGGAAGCGCTGGAAGTGGAGAGTCCTTCCCTCAACAACATCATCCCCATCACCTTCTACCCCCTTTGTGCCACTTCCGAGACCTCCACCCTGCACCAGGAGGGTCCGATCTGGAGATCTACGGCCTGCCGACACCTGAAATGTCTCCTCTGGACGTACTGGAGGAGGCCGGCGGAGACTCGATCTTCTTCCCCCCTCACATGCAGGAAGACGTGAGCCTGGCGCCTTGGGTCAACTACCACCAGCACCAACAGCCAAGTCACCCTGGCAACCACCTTCCACCGAACATCCACTCTCTCCATCACCCCCATCCCAACCTCAACCACAAATCTGCTCTAGCGTGTCGATCCATGCAGGAGAAATGCTCTGAACCTACGAACCCTCACAATCTCTACCCTCCACACTCCAGTATGAGCCTCCCAGACCAGGCCAAGGTCCCACAACCCTCAAGCCTTCCCCTTCAAAGCGCTTACTATGGTCAGATTTATGGAAGCAGCCAACAACAGGCAGTCTTTCCCTCCCAACTGGGGCAACTTTCTCCCCCACCGGAGTCTTCCACCCAGGTTCCTGCTACCTCTGCTCCCCAGGTTCCTCCACCCTCAATGGACAGTAACGAGCAGCTGGGACCTATAGTAGATTTCTGGAGCGAAGTGGACCGCCATGAGTTTGAGCAGTATCTCAACGCTAGCAGGACTCGAGCAAACCGAAGCAGTACGTGTGAGGAGAGCAGCACACTCATATCAGCTCTGTCCGATGCCAGCAACGCTGTTTACTACAGCGCCTGCATTACTGGATAAGATTGTAGAGTTTTAGCAAATTCAAATGCGGTGCAAGTTATCCCAACAAATTAGAATATCTGTTCAACCATGTTGGTATGATTGGCTTCACCTATTTATAATAAATTCATACAATTTCAGCCGTTTGGAAAAATACACATACTGTAAAGAAATGTACAAACTACATAAAATAGTCCTCATAGTCTCTCCTATTGCACCCCATCTTATGGCCTTGAAAATCTGTAGGTCTCAAGGCCACACTCATAAATAGCTGACTCCATTCGGCTCCCATATTCATGCAATCCAGTAATTACTGTGTTGTTAAATAAGTGTCCAAAGGCAAGGACGATAAGAATGTGAATATTACTTAGATTTTCTCAGAGATTTTTTGTACTTACATTTTTTATATTGCTTTTCTATAATTGTTGTTTTGTTTTTTTTAAAAAGACTATTTTTGCACTGGGTCGAAATCTTTTGAATTTTATGTGAAACCACTCCAAACTCCATAATACTGCACTTGATGTCGCTCAAGCAGAAAAAGTCATGTTCATGAAAGAGACCACAAAATCATCTGTGGAATTTGGATCTCTCGAAGGCTGTAATTTATTTTGTATTTTCTTGCTGTATGACCGAAACAAGGTAATTTAGTGTATGTGTATTTTATTAATCTCAAGTGCATTTTGTAATCCTCTGAGTCAGCAGTCCAGGGCTGGTAATAAATTTCCAGCTATTGGTAGTAATTATCTTCAAATAAAAGAGTTTCCCAATAAAAAAAATCTGTCTCTCAGCTTTTAAATCAAAACAATTCGATTGGAAATACACGCAATTGTGAGTACACTTCATAGAAGCCTTTTCCCACACCGAAGACAGCAGGGTTTTATACACATCAATCGTTTTGGGTTGCACAACATGCTTCATTGAGGACTTTATAGAGGGTACATGGAAATGCTCATTCATTTATTTTCAGTTAGTGATTTATTCTGTTGAGGGTTGCAGTGAGTTCACATATCCTGGGAACGCTGGCTGCAAGGATACACCTTCGATAAGGTGCCAGTACGAAGGGCATCACATCACATTTTTTAGTTTTTCTAATTAAAGTTGCCATTTTTGTAAAAAGCAAATAAAGCAGTGAAGAATTCCAGGTTTTCCTGTCACTGTAAGGACAATTGGTCCTCACAAGTACAGCAAGACAAGGTACACACACACACACACACACATCTGTTTTTCTTGCTATCCTTATGAGGACTTTCCATTGACATAAAGACTACTGTAGCCAATTAATGCTATGCCTCACCCTAACCTTAACCTCAGTAACCTAAAGCAAATCTTTTGGCACTTTCAGTTTTTCAAATAAAAGTTGCCACTTTTTATAATAAGCCGTTAAAAAAGTGAGGAACGGCAAAACAGTCCTCACAGGTCAAAACTGCCAGGTTTTCCTATCATTGCGAGGACACTTGGTCCTCACAAGTATAGCAAGACAAGGTGTACACACACACGTCTGTTTTTCTTGCTATCCTTGTGAGGACTTTCCACTGACATAAAAAATACTGTAGCTAATTTATACTACACCTACACCTAACTCTAACCTCAGTCACCTACAACTAACATTTGATCTCTTTTGGTTTTTCAAATAAAAAATGTTTTGTATAACAAGCAACTGAAGTCAAAACTGCCAGCTTTTGCACACAGATGCCAACTCCACACAGACAGTGAAGAGGTGGATCGAATCTGGGTTGCAGGAGCTGCAACACCTACCCTACCTGCTTGTATATTGTGTAAATACCTCGTAAAACCACTGACAAAAAATCAAATACAGAACAAAACTCTATTTCTTTTATTGTTGTAGTTAAACATTAGATTAAAGAAATGAGTCTCTCATATGGATTCACTTTCAAACGTAACTCCACGTGATAAAATCTTTGTTTTCACATGTTAGCATGCCTATATTGGGATGTTCAGAGTGATTGACATACCAGAGATGTTGTTGTTGGGTGACGGCATGAGTTCAGGTAGGTAGGGTTCAGCTGTAAAGCTGTAAAAACCCATCCAGCCAATTAATTAGCTGTAAAATTAGCAGTGTCAAAACAGAGGAAGATCCTGTGGAAACTGCGGGATGTTGTGATAGCTGGAATGTGTGCTGAACCTGTGTGCATGTGTGTGTGTGTGTGTGTGTGTGTGTGTGTGTGTGTGTGTTTTGCTCCAGGGGAAGGATGTTAAAGGGAAGAGGTGCTTTTTCTGTCCAAATAGCTCACTCTCTGGCCATAACATTATCAAAGTTTCTCAAACCCACCACAAGTCGAGCTAAATGTGCTGGGGGTCAGGAATGCAAGACAGCTATTACCAAAACATGAAACGCAGATTTGTCTGCGAAGAGAAGAAGAGAACGAAACAGCGCATGGAGCAGAAAGTGGCATTTGTAGAGCTATGCCATATTTCTCACACATTTGAGTTTATTGCCCAGCTGCGAATGCATTAGGCAGCTGTGAGCTTCTAATTGCTTTTGCCACATCTTCCAGAGGTCACTTATTCAAATAAAACTGAAGAAATCTGACTCTAAGTTTGCCTGGTGTGCAGAAACTCCAATCCAGAGCTGTAGTAAAGTGCTAGATTGTGTTTGTTACAGTTACTTATGTACTTGGGAGTACAGGAAGTCATGTGGGATCTGGGTATAAAACAGTCCTATGATTATGTTATTATATACATATGGACAATTCTAGCAAATTTGTTCAGTTCTACAGGACAAAAAAAACAGTAAAACAAAATTATTTGGACATCTATATTTGTACAAGGTTTATGTTCTGATCTATTTAGACCAAGACATTGTCATAAGCTACATAAGTATACCGTATTTTCCGGGCTATAAAGCGCACCGGGTTATAAGGCGCGATATCAACGATCGACTGCTAACGGGTATATTTTCATACATAAAGCGCACCGGGTTATAAGACGCATTAAATGAAACAAAACTCTTAAGTTTCGTCGGAAGCTCAGTTTGGTCTTTACCTGGCGCAGGGCGTCTTCTTGCTTCCTCCTCTTCCGTACCACTGATTCGTTAATGTTGAATTCTCTCGCAGCTGCTCTATGTCCATGTTGTACTGCGTGACTGATAGCGTTGTGTTTGAAATCCGCTTCGAAAATAAATGAATGAATGAGTGCACGTACCCTAATGCTGAAGCACATACCGTATTACTCCGCTATGCTGCGCACTACGGTTACCGTAAGCTTCGTAATTTACCAAAGACCGTGCTAAAATATTTTGACAGATTTATGAGCACCGTGTACCATCTACAATCGGTTCTAGGTCAGAAAGCACAACCAGAATTAATTCATACATTAGACGCACCGCATTTTAAGGCGCACTGTCGATTTTTGAGAAAATTAAAGGATTTTAAGTGCGCCTTATGGTCCGAAAAATACGGTAATCATGATTTATAGTGTGCTTTCTGTTGGGAGGTGTTTGTCATGAACACCACTCCCTATTTTTTCTTTTTATAGTTATGAAGGTTTTTAAAAGAAGTGAAGTTAAAAGATTTATTTTATCATTTGTTCATTTTTTTAAAATAAATGCTTACCTGTTATACATATCACTCCCTCCAGGAAATACACACCCCGTGGTTCATCAGTTACAATCACACACTCTAGAACCAAAATATTAATGCACATAATGGAAAATAAACACAACTAAACATACCTCGCTGACTGCACACAACCAAGAGAGAATAAGTCCACTTGAAGAAATAGAAACTTCCAGAAGAGGCAACGGAGTATTACCTCATAAACACTATACATTATAGTCAAGTCACAGCGGTCAAATGACAGGCGCTCAGCACTTCTGGTTATATGTAGGTCACGCTGGCACGGCACTTGTAGTGTTAAGTACAAACTTGCTTTCACTTGGCAAATACGACAACTAAAAGTGTGCTACAGAGCATAGTTCCTCCATTTGCACGTAGTTAATGCAAAATAATTAAATATTAAGGAAGAATAATAATAAAAACATGTAAACAAAAGATCAGGTATGACATAAATAATATTTATGGCAGCAAAAATACACATGCTAAACCTTTTTTAATTTGACCAGCTGTTTATGGCTGCAATGTCCAGAGATATCTATGTTGCTCATTTTGTGTTTCCTGCTCTGACACACCCACTTCAGCTCAGGACTGGTGGTTGTTGGTAATATAATAGTTGAATCATGTTGAATCTTGTGGAAATTTAGTGCTGGTCCGTGCTGCGTTCACACATCAATTGAACCGCACCAGCATTCATTTGGAAGCTTAGTTGTTGGGTGCACTGTCCTTTCCGTGTCCGCATGGGTTTACTCCGGGTGCTCCGGTTTCCTTCCACCTTCCAAAGACATGCATTAGGCTAACTGATTACACTAAATTGGCCCGATCTCAAGTTGTGTGACTAATTTTGATGTAACCTTGTGTCTGTCGTAAATAGCCATTAATGCTGAAAGCGACGTTAAATAAACCAAATAGGCAAAAAAACAAAGAAGGCTCATAAAGCAGCATTCACCCTTATTCAATACAGGTTACAGTACATGTACATGTATGTACAGTACATACAGGGTTCATTGTATTCAATCCAAATCTGCAAATTTGAGAACACACCCTTAAAGATTGATAGGACATTCCATGTTTGGGATGCCTTATAAGAGAACACCCTTCCACGTGCTGTGCTGTTGTCGATTTCAGAGACAAAGGAAACCCTAGACGCATGTGAATTAATCCGATTTGTCATTCACTACTTATTTTCTCATCCCTCATAAGCCGTTTGTGTACTTTTCACTAACAATACTTTTCCTCTAGCAACATTGTATACTCCGTTAACCTCACCTCTGGCAAGTTAGTATTCCAGACAGATCGATTTCACCCACAAATCAGTGAATTCCTACATTTAGGGCTTCAGTGCCATCATCGAGCTATTATTTTCCTCACCAGGCTTTCATGTGGAGGAATGTTGGCTTGGGGTTTCAAAGCCTCCTAACAGCAGTTTATTGATAAAAGAGCTCTACATCTTTTATGTGGTATTATCATGTTATGAGCAGCACTCAGCACTTCCATTGCAGAAGGACCAGTATGGAAGTATACAGCTCGTGTACTATGTAGCATGGAATATCTGGCAGGATCGGAGTCTCTAACAGTAGAAGAGAAAGCCTGTGTGCAGTGTGTGTTCCTTTGACATTAGGTGTGTAGGGTCATAGATCCTGCCGCATATGAGTGTTTTGTTATTGCAGCTGAGTGTGTGTGTGTGTGTGTGTGTGTGTGTGTGTGTGTGTGCGTGCGCTCACCCGACAGCTTCAGCTTTTCCATAAAGCTAGGCCGTGGACTCTCCCCATAAACTCCCCTGTCCAGCAAACTTAAACATGATGTCATTCTTGTTTACTCTCTCTCTCTCTCACACTCTTCCTCCCTTTTTCTCCTTATCAGGACGTGTAGCCACCATCCGTACCCTCACTCTTCCCCTCTCAGACAGGAAGTAGCTTTACCTCCTTTTCCTGTGTTAGCAGCAAGGCGAAGGAATGTGAGAGGCTGTATGTGTGTGCAAAGGAAACTCCTTTCTACTACAGTTAAACCGCTCAGCTATGCCTTCTACACCTACACAGGTTAAAGGTCGATGGTCAATGGGAAGGCCTGGCATTAGGAATGAGCTCATAGCCTGACGGCTGGTACTTTAAATAGAGTCAAACTTGGAACGATATTAGGGGAAACACACAAAGGGAAAACTATATAGCCCTGTATATATAAAAAAGTATTTAGTCAGCCACTGATTGTGCAAGTTCTGTAACTTAGAAAGATGAGAGAGGTCTGTAATTTTCATCATAGGTACACTTCAACTATGAGAGACAAAATGAGAAAAAAAAATCCAGGAAATCACATTGTAGGATTTCCTGGATTTAATTGTGAATCATGGTGGAAAATAAGTATTTGGTCACCCAGAAACAAGCAAGATTTCTGGCTCTCACAGACTTGTAACTTCTTCTTTAAGAAGCTCTTCTGTCCTCCACTGGTTACCTGTATTAATGGCACCTGTTTGTCCTCGTTATCTGTATAAAAGACACCTGTCCACAGCCTCAAACTCCAAGACTCCAAACTCAACCATGGCCAAGACCAAAGAGCTGTCGAAGGACACCAGGAAAAAAGTCATAGACCGGCACCAGGCTGGGAAGAGTGAATCTACAATAGGCAAGCAGGTTGGTGTGAATAAATCAACTGTGGGAGCAATTGTAAGAAAATGGAAGACATACAAGACCATTGATCATCTCCCTCAATCTGGGGCCCCACGCAAGATCTCATCCCGTGGGGTCAAAATGATCATGAGAACGGTGAACAAAAATCCCAGAACTACACGGAGGGACCTGATGAATGACCTGCAGAGAGCTGGGACCAAAGTAACAAAGGCTACCATCAGTAACGCACTACGCTGAGAGGGACTCAGATTCTGCAGTGCCAGGCGTGTCCCCCTGCTTAAGCCAGTACATGTCCAGGCCCGTCTGAAGTTTGCCAGAGAGCATATGGATGACCCAGAAGAATATTGGGAAAATATCCATGTGGTCAGATGAAAACAAAATAGAACTTTTTGGTAAAAACTCAACTAGTCGTGTTTGGAGGAAGAAGAACACCATACTTACTATGAAACATGGGGGTGGAAACCTCATGCTTTGGGGCTGTTTTTCTGCAGAGGGGACAGGACGACTGATCCGTGTTAAGGGAAGAATGAACAGGGTCATGCATTGTGAGATTTTAAGCCAAAACCTCCTTCCATCAGTAAGAGCATTGAAGATGGAACATGGCTGGGTCTTCCAGCATGACAATGATCCCAAACACACCACTCGGGCAACGAAGAAGTGGCTCCATAAAAAGCATTTCAAGGTCCTGGAGTGGCCTAGCCAGTCTCCAGACCTACTGGTGTATATATATATATATTGAGTTATATTGTGCTGTTTAAGTGTTCCCTTTATTTTTTTGAGCAGTATATATACACACACACACACACACACACACACACACACACACACACATACATATATATATATATATATATATATATATATATATATATATATATATGTATATAATTATGGATGGTGTATATGTACAGTATTGTGCAAAAGTCTTAGGCCATCACATTAGATTTGTTGTTTTAGCATTATATGGTATAATGGTGATACATAACATATTGTCAATGACTGGCCCCAACAATTTGGATTTGTCACTCCATAATTCTCTTTTTCACTGACATTAATTCCAGTCTTTGTGAGCTTTAACATATCATAGTCTTTTCACCCCATTCCCTGCAAAAGAGGTTTCTGGACTGCTACCTATCCTGATCAAGCTTATTTGGACTGTAGAAGGGCCAACTTGGCATACCAGTGAAGCTGCCAATGTATTCTAATAAAGAAACAGAAATAATTCTATATCACCATTATATACATATTATATACATATATACATATACATAAGCATAAGGCATGCATAAAGCATGTTTTAAAGACTTAAGATACAACTATGCATGTTCAGGAACTCTTAAACAATAAGGTTTAACTTTTATAATGGTATAATATTTATAATAATTTTTAACTGTTTCATTGGGGTGTAAATATAAGGTATTGCAAAGAACATACATCCATAGTACTTCATCAGCAAAATTCACTAAATTCACTAAATAAATAAGGCTGTAATAAGCCTATAAAATAAGTACAAGTCTGAAATGGCAAAAATCCACTTTTAGGGCTATAATTACCCATATGAAAAGTTTATTGCTTAATGGTGATGCTCATTTATGACCATGGTCACAGATGTTTCTCCTGAAATTTTTTAGAAGAAAAACTATGAGACAAAGGAGACATTAATTCAATTGAGACTAAAAGACCAAGTTTATTGGTTGTAAGCTTAGCCTACCACTGAGCAAGTGTTATAAGACGAATAAACGGTATTAGAAAAGATAAATCTTGTCTTGAAGATGTATAAAATCTACTTATAAAATCTATAAAACCATAATACTGGTTAAGTGATGGTGAAGACATAAAATGTCTTGTTACTCTTAAAACAGCATCTAAAAAGACATAAAACCAAAAGCAATGAATGTACATTTGTGTGTCCAGGTTAAGTGTGAAATGTGAACAAGTACAGAAATGGACATATATTCAAATTCTCAATAAGAGCAGGGAAAATATTGTAGAGTGTAGAGCCATAAAATAATGCACTAGCATGGTCATTATTTGACAAATTATACTTATTATAAAAGGAAATTGTTGGTATGGACAAGAAATTTGAGGTCATTTGTGACCTCTCAGCAGCAGAGAAACATGAGAATCAAGATGCTGGCAGATCTGAGCACAGCGTGAGCATTTGTTGAGATCTCGGCTAAACCTCAACAGGAGACACGTGAGATAAATCTTTTAGCTCTTATTTTTCTTTCCATTTGATCTCACTGTCAACTAGATCTGCTTTTTGATTTTCTTTCCTATGGATAAGAATGTTGGAGCTGTAATGAAGCTTCCTAGAAGAGAATACAAGTGTATTTAGCCCCCTTATACAACGTGGAGGAGGGTTCGAGAGGCAAACCTGAACACAGTTGAAGATTTGTAAAAGATGGTAGCATTTTGGGGTCACCAATTCTCCAAATCTACAATTACATGCCACCTCAATGGCAACAAACTATCTGGAAGCCTTGCCAGAATACAGCGTTTTCTTTCATCTAGCCACAAATGAAAGTGCTTGAAGTTCACTAGGTTCTACTGGAATGCTGACTTTGGTCAGATGAAAAAATACAGCATTTTGGTAAAAAAAAAAACACTCAAGGTGGGTTTGGCATAAAATGATGGATGGTTATACAGAAAAGAGCCCAGTATCACTACTACTCGGTATTGTGTAAGATCTGTGATGTGGTGGGCTGTTTTCTTCCAAAAGTCTTAGAACATCACATGGCATCATGGACTCAATGAAGTACGACAGTTTTTAAATGAGCATCTGGCTGCATGTGCCAAGAATCCACGGCTGGTTTGTGGTCTGATCTTCGAGCAGGACAATGATCCAATATATACATTCATATCCACACAAACATGGTTCAGTGGCCACAGAATTAAGCTTTAGACATGCCAGTCACCTGATATAAACCCCACTAAAAGCCTGCATGGTGAACCAAAGAGGAGAGCCCATAAGAGAGGACCTAAAACCCAGGAGGATCTGGTGAGATTTTGCAATTTAAGTAACGTCTCAGTTTCCATGCTCTATGTTTTCCAATTTCTACAATGCCAAGACTACTGTCTATGTGAAGTTTGAATGTCTAAGTGGGTTAATACTGCGTATTCTGGTTTCTTCCCACCACCCAGAAATTTCAGCAGGTGGACTGGCTATTCAGATTTGCCCCTAGATGTGAGTAAGTGTCATTTTAGAAAACTGCACTATCTGAATATTCATTTAAAAACTCTGGTACTTCATTGAGTCCATGATGCCATGCGATGTTCTAAGACTTTTGGAAGAAAACAGCCCACCACATCACAGATCTTACACAATACCGTGAGTGATGTGAGTAAGTGTCATTTTAGAATCTGAATCAAACAATATCCAATCAAACACTAAAATGAAAAATAAATTAGAGAGGCTAAATCAGACCCTTAAAATAGAAATTAGTTTTTTAATTCAGTTGGAGTTGTTCCTTCCTATGTTCAGCCAGGGATTGAACTACTAGGGGCGATCAGCTATCATATGTGATGGCTCCCCAGATCATCACACCAGCAGCTGGGGCAGTGTGTCGCTCCACAGCAAAGGCAGGATTGAAGAGCTCACCACAAGGCCTCCATACTCAAACCTGACCATCATCTGAACTTGGATTCATCGCTAAAGGCGATACATTTCCAGTCTATAGCAGGTTTCTTGTTCACGACCCCACTTCAAATAAAGGTGACGGTGGCTGGCTGTCAATGGCAGCACACTTAATGGGCGGCGTGACAACAAATTTCCTGCTAAGTGCCGGGAAATGGTCCAGGCAGAGACAGGGCTGTCTGGTGAAGGTGCCACCTGTGTTTGGATGGTGGACAACAAAACTGTGGGAGCTACTCGTGCTTGTATGCGGATAAAACGATCCTCACTACTGATGGTCTGTCTGGGCTGTCCAGAGCCTGCTCGCATTGTGTGCGTGCCCTCATGGAGCCACTGCTCCCAACACCTCCTAACAACTAGATCAGAATGGCCTACATGTCAATATTCATCACCTTCCTGCTTCTCTCAGTCCAATGATGCTCTCAAAGTCGGTCAGTTGGGCAAAATGTCTTTGAGTGGGTTGTAAAGGTGTTTAGCACCTTTCACCAAGAGGTACACTACTCAAAAGTAGCATCTGAGAGCCTTTTTATAGGGCTAGTGGCAAGACCCAGGGGCTAATTAGACCACACATTTAATCATTTACATATCTGCCTGAGACAGAACTGCATGCCGAGTTTTGCAACAATATGACATTTATATCTGGGTGTGCTTTTTGTCCTGAGTATATTCTAATAAAGAGACTGAGAAATAATTGTATATGGTCCTTATATGTATGTATATGATGTTATTTTCATCATGTCTTATCTTGATCGTAGCAGCATTAAATTTCATTTCGGCTTCTCTGAGGGAGACCATGATTACCAGAGCAATACGTTTTAAATGCAACATATTTATTTCATTACATAGTTCTATTAGAAACAGCATGTGAAAGCTGTTATTTTCTGTGCCAGGCATGTTGTCAAACCGCACAATTAAACTGTGTGTGTTGTGTGCTCATGCAAAGGAATCTTACGTCCAACAATAAGCCAGATAACTGAATTTCCAAAATCATTATTACCCTCACAAGACCGGACGGCACAGTGGGTAGCACTGTCGCCACACAGCAAGAAGGTCCTGGGTTCAATCCCAGGGTGGAGTGGCCTGGGTCATTTCTCTGTTTAGTCTGCCTGTTCTCCCTGTGTACGTGTGGGTTGACTCCGGGTACTCCTGGTCCCGTCCAAAGACATGCATTTGGATAATTGATTATGCTAAATCGGCCCAACCTGAGTGTATCTATATATAGGTCTCACAAGGTCTGTTCGCTGTAGGCCAATACTGATACAATGTGATTAACAGCGTTAAAAGATGATCACATCCTATTATTTACATTTACAGCATTTAGCAGACGCCCTTATCCAGAGCGACTTACAATTGGTACAGTCTTACAATCCAAGCAATTGTGGGTTAAGGGTCTTGCTCAAGGACCCAACAGTGGCAGCTTGGCAGAGGTGGGATTTGAACCCTAGACCTTCTGATCCAGAGTCCAGTACCTTAACCACTAGGCTACCACAGTTATTTGTACAACTTGTAAAAAACTAAACTTAAAAAAAAATAAAAAAAAGCCTAAAGTCTATTACGGCTGAGTGAGTATGTGATGCCCGGTGATGGACTGGCACCATTTCCAGGATGTAATACCATCTTATACCCAGTGTTTCCATAATAGACTCCAGGACCATTGCTCGGACAATGCGTTTCTTGAAAATGTATAAACTCTCATATCCTAACCAGCCACCAGATTGTGTGTATGAAAACTTGTTTCTAAGTTGATATCTTGTTTAATTGTCACAGGGTTCTTTCTAGATTATCCTTCTTTTTTTCGAGGCAAACAAATTAGTGAACTGAAGTTCAGCCCAATCCAAATAGAACCCTGTGAATAATGTTGGAAGTCGTGAGGGGTCTTTTTCTCCTTGGTTTAATGTAGTTTCCATGACAGTGCTATAATTGCCATTGCAGCGTCTGGGAGCCGGGCTGTTGACCCGGAGTGACGCCTCTCTAAAGATCAGCGAGTGAGCCAGCAGACAGAAACAGCCCTCATAAATACTTGCTTCTTTTTTGGGGGGGTTGTTTTGGGTGTTTTTGTTGTTTCTCATTTTTGAGGCTATTTTTTTCCCTTTCACACAATTCTCAGATTTCCATTTTCCTTTTTCTCCAACATATAATTGTGCCTTGCACAGGATAAGTGACCAGGACTTGGCCCCGGGAATCAAGAATCACCCACATACATGCACACACATATACACACCGAGACAGACAGAGAGAGTAATACTCTTGTCTGGTCGACTCTGGGGCTACATCTCATACACTTGGCCACTGCTGGACTTTGCTCAGAGACAGCCTTCCAGACCAGTGACAACCACACACTCACCCACACACATACACACATCATTTTCCCAGGACCCACAGTCTCCGAACCCACTGGTGCCATGAGGGCGTTGTGAAACATCCACCATGGCTCTGTGAGTGTTTTCGAGCTTTTTTTTCCCCTTTCTTGCTCTGCCATTTATTTGCCATCCATATAATTACGAAAAACAACTGCATGCCTTTGATGAGTGATGTTTTTTCTTTCCCATCTGAAATGTAAAGGCAGAAGCATTTAATCATTGATTTATCTGCTTTGTTAAATGGCTGTTTCCGAAGTGATGTGACAGCACGCTGCAATCTGAGGACAAAACTCTTTTCTGTTTGCATTAAGTGGTTTTCTCTGGGAGAGAAAAAGGCACAGAGACCACAACAGTGCGGTCAGTGGAGGGAAGCCAAAAGGCAGGAGGTGGAGAGAGAGAGCGCGAGAGAGAGAGAGAGAGATGGACAGAGAAGGACTGAGAGAGGGAGGCTATGCATGAGACTCCGAGAGGAGCCGAATAAATAAGAACACAAATGGAAAAGCCGGAGAAATAAAAGGCAGGATTTGATGAGAAAAGTCTGCATCATGGTTCAGCTTTTCGCTGCTCTTAGAATCGCTGCACTCTTCGTACTCTCACACCACATAGTCACAAAGTTCATCATACCTCACTTTGTTCTTTTTCCCCTCTACACATGTTGTTTATCAGTGTCCTCCATTTATTTTCTTTTTTGGCATTTAAAAAGTGAAAGAAAATCACTTGCTGAAAAGTTCCTCCCAACAAAAATGAAAATGAGAATGTGGTTAAGGGGGAAGAGTTGCTCTCGAGTCCACTAGCCACCCACACTCTCTCTGGCGGATCAAAACATTTACGAGTTTTCTGATGGAAAACCAAACATTTCCTATTACTCTTTTTCTCCTAGTCACCCATCATTTTCTGTTCTTCCCTCTTTGAACAGCATGGGAAGAGCGCCTTGCTGTGCAACACTGTGTGGCCAACAAACCCACTACACCTCGGTCGACAGCCAATGTGTGGCATTCAACCATAAACTACTGGGTTGTGTTACCCAGGTTTCTAAGATTATTTAGAGCGTACATATTTCACATAGTACTATTTCTGCACAAACTTATTTCTGTTCCATTTATTTTTGGGATATCTTTAGTACATTGGTAAAAAAAACAGTTTTAAATCTTTATGCAAATGAATTTGATGAAAATAGCAAAAACTAAACTAATTCTGTTGCTTTGACTGAGGTTTAAAAAAAGGGGGTATAATGAGAAAGCAAAGTAGCAGATTTACGTTAAACAAGTTTCTATTTACACTGGATGTAACATATTACAGTGCTACCTCGGTTCTCGTCTGTGACGAGTACTGAGGAAAGTTTTCCCATAAGGATTAATGTAAACTGAACTAAACCCTTCCAGACCCCCAGAAAATCCACACTGTATGAGTCATTAAATGCATTAATAGAGT
Source organism: Ancistrus triradiatus (assembly GCA_025084515.1). Classification (NCBI taxonomy): domain Eukaryota; kingdom Metazoa; phylum Chordata; class Actinopteri; order Siluriformes; family Loricariidae; genus Ancistrus; species Ancistrus triradiatus. Next base: position 136,606 of record JAJAGP010000908.1, on the reverse strand, counting down.
CATATTGTACAGGAGCTCCCTGATTTACAATGGGGATATGTCCCGACAAATCCATCATAAGTTAAATGTTTCATGAGCTGAGAAGTTTAACAAGTGTTTGGTAGAGCGGTCTGTACTATATCACTTAATGATAAGTAAGTTAATGTTTAAATCACTTCCATTAACCTACAGTTGGCCAAAATCATTAACACAAAGCTTATTTTATAGTTATAAAGTGTTGACAAATGTGAAAATGAAAATGAAATCTTGAAAGTGAAAAGTAAAAGCAAAGCACTTACTCTACTGGCGAACTCAAGTCGCTAATATGCCTGCTAATGCTAACTGCAGCCTGTGTTTTGGAGGATTCAGTTCCTGTTTCCCTATTGGATTGCTGACATGGTACTGTACACAATAAACACAGCAGAGATCAACTCTAAGAAACAACTATTGTGAACCTGAATCACTGAATCAATGTTTACTGAATCGTGAATCATGAATCATGAATCGAGTTTCAGCTGAAACGAGTCACGCAGCTCGCAGCAAATGATGACAACCAACACAAATTTTCCAAGTCAAAATGCATCGAGAACCAAATTCAACGAGTTCCGAGGTGGTCAAGGACCGAGGTACCACTGAATTAAACACTGCTAACACCATTTTACCTGGCTGATTTATACAGGGTTTGCTTATATCGGCTAATTGGTAGCCCATGCCCTGATTTCCTGAGCTGACACACATTCATACATCTACAAGAGCGTAAATAAAATAATAACAATTCATTAAATAAAATGAGGTGTTCAGGTGATGCAGCAGTCTAATATGCTAGACCATGGTGACCAGGGGTTTAGTTCCTCCACTGCTTTTCAGCAGTCTGGCCATCGCATAGAGTGTGTTTATATGCACTTAATAATCCAATCATAGTTGGATTTCTGCAGTTATCTGATTATTCAAGTAGTCATGTATCCATACTAGACATCAGATTAAGTAACTTGATAAAGAGAGCTGGATTTTATCCCAGTAATCAGAGTACTCGTAGCATGTATACCAGTAACCTGATTATAATCAGTGTTTTCAGACTGCACATGTGCCTTCCACCACGGTTGCCAGGTCAGCGAATAACTATAGTTGGCCTTTTTAGGGTTTTTTCTCACTGGATCTGGCAACCCCACAATTAAACATGGAATTACAGGCAGCGAAACAGCTGTCAAACACTTTGTGGAGACTCTAAAGTGCAGTATGTACTCCGAGAAAATGAGTAATTTGATTATTTAATATTAAAGTTCGAAGTTTATGTCACATATTTCTATGAGATTATTGACTGGTTGCAAAGTAGAAATCCGATTACTGCCTGAGTCATGTAAACCTGGAGGTTTCCCATTATCTGATTACTCAAGTGCATGTATACTCCTTGATCGGATTACTAACAAAATCTGATTTTCTGCAGTTATAGGATTATTATGTGCATGTAAACTCCGAGTCCTAGATAGACTGTGTCTGAGGCAAAGAGGAAAGCTGTGAGAGCATCCTCCGGCATTGCACCAGTGGCCCCTGGTTTTTCAGTTACATGACGCAGTTTGCTAACTCAGACATTAGACTGTAAGTAGATAGCTTAGCTATGTTACCCCACCAATACAGAAGCTTGACTTAGCTATTCTAGCAAGTTAGGCTATTACTTTTATGTAAATATCAATAGTCAATTCACTAGAAAGCAAACATTAAATCTTCTGTCTCTCAGGTCTTTCTCACATTTTAGTAATCTCATGTGTTCTCTTGGAAGTTAGCAGAGATCTCAACAAAGTCTCAAATTGTGGTCAGATTAACCCTTTGGTTAATGCTTTGGTTAATGTTTTGCTTTGGTGTGCTTATCTGCAACTGAGAAACGCCTGAACTGTCAATGTCACCTCAAATATTTCTAAAAACTAATATTATATATAGCCTTCTCAGAATCTGCTCCTAGTTCATATTTTTCTCAGATAAATACTGTTTACGTTGTGACATCTTGTGTTTAGATTTCAGGATGGGCTGCTGATTTTGTGTTACAGATATGCTGTAAACATTTCAGCATATGCTTAAGGATTCATTGTTTCATTGTTTCATTTTCTTATCTGCTTAATTTTAGCCAGGTTTGTTGAATATTTGTTTAATTTATTTATTGAGGAAAATGATCTGATATTGACCTGTGATTAATCTGTGAGTGGCAAAAGTATATAAATCTTTGCTTTCAGTACCTTTTGTGAGCCACCACTGTGCAACAATAACTGCAACTAAACATGTCCTGTAACTGTTGATCAAACCCGGAAATCGGTTTGGATGAATTTTAGACCATTCCTCTGTATAGAACAGATTCAACTTTGAGATATTGGCCTGTTTCCGCATCTTACTAAATGATCCACATTCTCTTATGATTCAGTTCACAGAGAGATTTCTGACAGTTTCCTTTAGAATTTGCTGGTGTAATTCAGAACTAACTGTTCCATCAACAATGGTAAATCAGTCTAGCCCGGATGCAGGCCATGATACTAACCATGATACTACCATCAAAATGTGATGCAGTGCAGTGTTTTCCTTTCCTCAATCATAATGCTTCTCAAGTTTAAAGTTTAAAAAAAGTTGGTATTATTAAAATGCAAAGTAGCAGATTTACGTAAACAAGTTTCTATTTACACCAGATGTAACATAGTGCAGTGGTACCTCAGTTTTCGCCTTTAATTCGTTCCAGAAGGCTTGTCGAGTACCGAAAATGACTAGTACTGAGATAATTTTTTCCATAAGGAATAATCTAAATTAAATGAATCCGTTCCAGACCTCCAGAAAATCTACACTGTATAAGGTATTATATGCATTAATGGAGTTGTATTGTACAGGTGCTCCCTGATTTATGATGGTGATATGTTTCGACAAAGGTCATTATCAAAATGAACATGGGCAGCAATGTTTGTTTTTGGAGATCAGTGACTTTCTCCTTGCAACCCTGATTGCTATCCCATTGACTAAAAACACCTGACTCGAAGTTCACCTACAAATGAATCCCAGAGACTCACATTTTTACCAATCGCAGATATGTGATATTTTTGGAGGATTTTCCTCAATAAATAAAAGACCAAGTATACTATTTTTGTCTCAGTTGCTTAATTGGGTTCTCTACTTTTAAGACTTTGATGATGATTTAGGTATGGGACTGTGGTAGCCTAGCGGTTAAGGTACTGGACTCCTCTGCCAAGCTGCCACTCTTGGGTCCTTGAGCAAAACCCTTGACCCACAATTGCTTGGATTGTAACTGTATCAATTGTAAGTCGCTCTGGATAAGGGCGTCTGCTAAATGCTGTAAATGTAAATGTAGGTCATATTTATGCAGCGTTTAAAAAAATACACAAACTTTCAAGGACACTGTACAATGATGCACTATATGGCAAAATGTATGTTGAATTTGTTGGACTGAACACCTCAGTGACTATCAACATGACAGTTTCATAGGTTTCCACCTTCAACAAGTCAATTCATGAGTATCAGTGACCATGTGGATTTCTTTCATGTAGTTCCAACCTCTTACACCATGTCAGAAGGTGGATATTTAGTTTTATTCTAAAGACAGAAATATGGGGTATGCTCTTTTTTATCTAATTATTTTTCTTTGAAATTCAGAAAATATGTGACCAAGTTAATAACTAAAAGAATAAAACAATATAAAAATCGCTATTACACTTCCTGACATATTAAAGAGCAACATTTAAACCAACAGAATGTTCCTATAGCTGTTTGTCTGATTAAATCTCCATCTGCAAGACCGTTTGTGTTTGTATGCCTGAATGTCTGCGTAGGATTACACGTTTCCTATCCCCTGTTTTTCCAGTCACTTCCTTTTTCACACACACTAATGGCATTTCAGAACATCATGGGTGTTAATGGTGGGTAATGATCTAAACTCGTTAACTCGCACAAGTCTGTTTCATGGCTATTTTTGGCAAGAGGCAAATTTGGCGACCTAACAAGATAGACAAAGTGACATTCATACCTGATGCTCACATTATGTGTGTACAGTTTATTTTAATTTACACAAAATAGGCCGTGATTGATGAATAACAGCAAAATCGTTATAAGATAACTCTGTTTACTCCAATATTACATATTAGTGAGTGTCAAAAGTATGTGAACCTTTGCTTTCAGTATCTGGTGTGACCCCCCTGTGCAGCAATAACTGCACCTAAACGTTTCCTGTAGCTGTTGATCAGTCCTGCACACCGGCTTGGAGGAATTTTAGCCCATTCCTCCGTACAGAACAGCTTCAGCTCTGGGATGTTGGTGGGTTTCCTCACATTATCTGCTCACTTCAGGTCCTTCCACAACATTTCTATTGGATTATCAGGACTTTGACGTGGCCATTCCAAAACATCAACTTTATTCTTCTTTAACCATTTTTTGGTAGAACGGCTTGTGTGCTTAGGCTCGTTGTCTTGCTGCATGACCCACATTCTCTTGAGATTCAGTTCCTGGACAGATGTCCTGACATTTTCCTTTAAAATTCTCTAATATAGTTATACTATATTCTCTGATATCATTCAGAATTCATTGTTCCATCCATGATGGTAAGCAGTCCTGGCCCAGATGCAGCAAAACAGGCCCAAACCATGATACTACCACCACCATGTTTCACAGATGGGAAGGTTCTTGTGCTGGAATGCAGTGTTTTCCTTTCTCCAAACATAACGCTTTTCTTTTAAACCAAAATGTTCGATTTTGGTCTCATCCATCCACAAAACATTCTTCCCTATGTAAAAAAAAATCTCGAACTCTGTACAGTGCACTATTATAGTGGAGAGAAATCATGAGGGTAGTGCATGATTTTGGAGCTATCTTATATCACTTATTTGCTCATATCTATGCAACAACAGGTTCCTTTTCATAAACACAGCATCAGATATTCATTGAATATCATCACTCTAGTGGTAACAGCATGCACATGCTGTTTCTAACAACAGAACATAAAAATATAAATTTTTTGCCTCAAAAAGTTTAAATCTGGTGAACTGTTCTGGGTTTTTTGATGGGAGTGTTTTTAATTTTAATCAAGTGAGTTTAACTGTATTTTTCCGTTAAGGATCAAAATGTAGTTAAGATTGCAATCGCCCAACATTTTAAAGATTGCAACTTAAAAAAAAATTGCATTACCCAACATAAACAGCCAGAATGTTCTGAAATGTTGTTTCTGTGTGAAAAAGGAAGCAACTGGAAAAACAGGAGATAGGAAACGTGTAATCCTATGCAGATGGGTAGGAGGTGGCTGGTTTCTCAATGCTTCTATTCTGCACGAGATTTACGACAAATCGACTGTTTTAGTTTTTTAAGTGGCCTGCAAATCTTAGTAATTAAGTTTAGTAATTAAGTGGCCTGCAAATCTTCAAACCAAACACAGCTGTACGTAATGGGTATTCCTGGCATTCCGGTAGGGTACATTGTTTGTACACTACCTATTGCTGTCTCAGCACTCCTTGTGGTTGGGGCTAGGGTAATCATATCACATGATGCAGACCAGGGGTGCCCCTTTGAGAGGACTGTGGTAGCCTAGCGGGTAAGGTACTGGACTCTGGACCACAAGGTCCAGGGTTCAAATCCCACCTCTGCCAAGCTGCCACTGTTGGGTCCTTGAGCAAGACCCTTAACCCACAATTGCTTGGACTGTAAGACTGTACCAATTGTAAGTCGCTCTGGATAAGGGCGTCTGCTAAATGCTGTAAATGTAAATGTAAATGTAAATGATAGAGAGAAAGACCATTATCTAGCAGGCAGTCTTATCCAGAGTGACTTACAACTAATACAAGGTAGAATTCAAGCAATTATGAGTTAAGGGCCTTGGGAGCTTGACAGGGCTGGGGCTTGAACCTGGACCTTGAAGTCCATAGTCCAAGGTCTTAACAGCTGCACCACCACAGTCCAGAGAGAAGGTGTCTGAGCACCTGACCAAATTGCATGTTTTTCCCCTTTTTTTGAAGTTAAAAAATGACATATTTTGCATATTTCAATGAACAGTTAAACACAACTAACCACAATTAACCACAACTATAACAACTATAATAAAATACCACTCAATTTAATTTCAAAAGTTTATAAAACTATAAATATACCTCAACTTAAAGTATTAACTGAAAGAAAATTTATTCAGATATGAAATCAATATTAATTACAGTTTTTCCACGCATGATTTACATATAAAAAAGCACATGTATAAAAATGTATTTTGATAAGGATCAGAGATGGAGAAGATGGAAGCATTTTGGGGTCAAAAGTGTTTCCAAATCTACAATTAGATTCCACCTCCATGCCCATTTTGGAAGGCATGCCTTTTCTTTCATCTAACCACAAATATAAGAGCCTGGAGTTCACTAGATGCTGGAACTTTTACTGGAACCAGGTTACAAAAATAGAGCTTTTGGCAACAAAATTCAAGGTGGGTTTGGCATAAAAATCGAGGCTAGTCATACAGAAAATAACCTAATCCCCACTGTGGTGGAGGATCTGTGGGGCTGTTTTTCCTCCAGTGTCCTCCAATGACTATCCTAGTGCCCAGAATTAAACCCCATCAAAAAGTTGTATTGTGACCCCAAGAGCAGAGACACTGTCTAGCACCCTGGAAGACCTGGAGAGATCCTGTATTGTGGTGGTCTGTGAAATTCTTCCCTGTATCACATCATGTATTATAGGAGAAACCTCAGTGCTGTAATAAACTATATTAACCTTAGTTATTCTCAGCAGAAGCAGCAATTCACTAGCCCACTACTGTGGTGCCCTGAGTTCAAGTCCCACCAGTGTCTTCTGACTGTGTCAAGCATCTGACAATAAACATAATGTTTGAGGAAGGGCGGCCGATGGGGGAGTGTCCCATGGTACACCCAGTGACAAAAACAATAACGCACCAAGAAGGAGTTCTGTGGAGTATATGTGTGAATGTACTGATGATATATGTAAGTGATTACAATATTAGAGCAAAGGGATACGATTATTGGGCAAAACTGTACAATTGAAAGGGGGCTCTAGTACCCTGTTGGGCCGCCTCTAGCCTGGATACAACATGAAATATACTTGGGCATGGAAGCATAGAGATTCTGTATGATATCCTGCAGCGCATTTGCAAACAGATTTTGCAGCTGGGCCTGAAGATCCTGCACAACTGTAGGTTGCCAAAGCTGGCATCCCAGCTGGTCCTAGTAATGCTCGATTGGCGATAAATCTGGTAACTGGGCAGGTCAAGAAAGTGTTGCAATCTGCCGGAGAGTTCCTGGCAAACCTTTGCTGTGTGTGAGCAAGCATTATCAGCTGTAAAATGTCAGTTGGAAGCCCTGTCATAAGAGGCCTCATGTTGCTGCAGGATTTCCTGCATTAGTGTCGCTCGTATCATTAGTAGGAGTGGACTGTTGTATATGATGGCTCCCCAGATCATCACACCAGCAGTTGGGGCATTGTGTCGCTCCACAGCAAAGGTGGGATTGAAGCGCTCACCACGAAGCTTCCATACTTGAACCTGACCATTATCAGATCCCAGATTTAACAGAATCTGGATTCGTTGCTAAAAACAATATGTTTCCAGTCCATAACAGTCCAGGTTTCTTGTTCGTGACACCACTGTAATCGAAGGTGATAATGGCTGGCTGTGAATGGCAGGACACATAATCAGCGCCGTCACAACAAATTTCCTTCTGCTAAGCACCTGGACATGGTCCGGGCAGAGAGACGGGAGGGTAGTGAAGGTACCACCTGTGTCTGGATGGTAGACGATGAAACTGTTGCAACTACTCAGCGGACAAAATTATCCTCTCTGCTGGTGGTCTGTCTGGGCCTTCCGAAGCCTGTTCACCATGTGTATGCGCCCACATGGAACCACTGCTCCCAACAACTCCTAACAGCTAGGTCAGAACAGCTTAGATTTTGGACAATTCATCGAAATGGCCATCCTGCTTCTCCCAGTCCAATGATGGCTCCCTCCCAAAGTCTGTCAACTGGGCAAAATGTATTTGAGTGCATTGTAAAGGCATGTCTAGTAGTCAACAATCTCTCACCAAGGGGTACAAAAGTAGCCTCTGAGAGCCTTTTTGGGCAAGACCCAGTGTCTAATCAGACCAAACCTGTAATCATTCACATATCTGAGTGATACAGATATGGAGGTGTTATATTTTTTGTCAATGAGTGTGCAGTGTGTGTGCAGGACTTTACAAAGGCATTTTTTCAACTGCTATGTGAGTGAATGTGTGTGCACTGACCCCGTCAAGAGTTGGTTAGGCCATCTCACATCTCTGAACTGTACTAATTGCATATGGAAAGTGAGTGAGTGAGTTGAGTGAGTAGTGAGTGTTTGTATTTTTATTTGCTTAGCTGCTTTACTTGGTGGTGTTTCGTTTAAACTGGATGTAAATATGACATTCCAAACATTAGATCAAATATTTCACACCCACTGCCGAAGTTTCCCCTCCCTGCCAGCAGAGGTCATGATCCCCCGTTTAGCAGGTTACCTGATCATGGATGTCAGCCATTTTGTATCAAAGGTCCAGGTCAAGGCTTACCACTTGTAAAGTCTTGTTCTAGCCCTGTTGTACAATTCGTTATGGTGTTTGATGTTTGCTTTCCTTTGGTTTCCTGGTCTCTGAATCTTGATCTGTGTCTCTGGCATTTATTTGCTGTTTTGGTGTACTACGTCTGGTTATTGACCCCGTTTGCTTCTGGAGTTTATGCTAGTAAATCTTCTACTCCTGTGCTGTGAGTATTCAGCATTACAATTACTCACAATACTAAATCAGTGTTGGTTCCGTGCACAACAAACATAGTTTAAATCCGATTTTGCTAGCTGGTTAGCTTAGCTAGTGTTTCTTGTCTACCATATGCCACCTTTACACAGTCATTGCTTGGAATTGACACTGTATTTTAATCATAAGAGTGTGTCTGTTATTATGTTATTTTGCAATGCTACATTACAGCTAGTGGAATGAACACTGGTAGCTCAGCAGACAAACAGTCTGTTTTCTACTGAAACTAGCCATAGTGTCGACCTCAGAGATGTAAATAGTTTTGCTGTCAATAATAGGTTCTTATAGTTTGTAAATTATAGCTTGTACTTGTCTTGTACTTTGAGTGAGGTTAATTATATTCCCTCTTCCATATATGGTACTGGTAGCTAGCTAGTTTTCATTCCTCTTTGATAACTCATCGTTCCTCATATTTTGACAGAGATGTGGACTGCACATGCTTATGTCCTAGATGAGATTTGCCACATTTGTAAGTTCTTTTCTATGGCAATAAGTTTTTTCTATAGTGGCACTTTGTTTCAAGTGTTGTTTACTCACAGCTCCAGAGATCCCTGGATCAATTCTTGGCCCGTACTTAGCCTGTGTGAAGTATGTATGTTCTCACCATGAGTTTTCTTCAAACATTTTTCTCCTTATTTCCAAAGACATGCTTTAGGTCAACTGGTCACTCTAGTGTCCCTGTGTGTGCGTGTGTGTGTACCAAATGCCCACAATAATAGGAAAACCTGGCAAGTTTAATGTGTAAGGACTGTTTTGCTGGTCCTCACTTCTTTAATTGCTTTTTTACAAACACAAAAGAGCCAAACGTTTTGCTTTAGGTTATTGAGAAGATTATGGTTAGTTGCAGGTGTAGCATTCATTAGCTACAGTAATCATTGTGTCAATGGAAAGTCCTCACAAAAACTAAACGAGCCAAAAGACTTGGTTTAAGTTGTTGAGGTTAAGGTTAGGATTAGGTGTGGTATTAATTAGCAGCAGTAATCCTTCATTGTCATTCATAAAAATGAAAAGTAATCATAAGAGGACTTTTTTTTGTGTGTGTGTGTGTGTGTGTGTGTGTGTGTGTGTGTGTGTCAGCATGAAAATTAATGAATGAAAAAGCTGTGTTATTTCAGCATTCAAAACCTGAAGCTAATGGTGCTAATTAAAACAATGCCGTGGCACTTTATCATAAATGTGGAGAGGGTCGAGTGTTAAGCCAAACTGAATTACAGGCACATTCTGAGCAAAAATCCTGAATATTAACATTCCCTATTAAACTCGAACAATGTCATGTGAGCCCTTGGGTGGTAGAGTGGTCTAATATGCTAGCCCACCACTACATTGGAGTCCCGGAGGTGTTTTCCGGCCAAGTTGGACATTACACAAGCATGAATTGCTGCCATGCTAGTCTACACCCTTGAATCCCAGAGATAGGCTCCCCATGACCCTAACCAGGATAAGCTGGGAATAAAAATATGTGCAACCGAATATGAGGTGTTGTATGGCATTAGAAGTATGCTAATAAAAATAATAAGAAGTGCAAATCAATCCTGCGTCACTTTTTTGTGGCATATAAACAAGTAACTGAAGTGCAGTGCAGAATGGTGCTTTAGAACTGAGTTTATGGAGTCCTGCTGAGTTTGTGTACAGGTGTTTGCTACTAAGCGGAAGGATCCTTAGTAACTTTCATAAAAACCTTGACCGTGGTGCTTGTTTGTACACCTCAGACGTCAACAAAATCCTCCAGAGCTATCGCCACTATTCTTCCAGACCAGAAGGGTTTGTGTGTGTGAGAGAGGGAAAGAATCGGGACCATTATTCAGGTTCCTGAGCTGGTCCTAAGAGACGGTTATGAACTGCAGGAAAACAGGAAGCCTCTGTGCTCGGTGATGCAGAGCAACAAGTTCAGAAAGAGAGGGAGAGAGATTATACAAGGACATGGGTGGGTTATGCACTTATGTGTGAGAATGAAACCTGAAAATGACAAAGGTGGGTGTGAAAGTTTCAGAATTCGTTTTTGTACATAGTGTGTTATGTGAATATAGCTTGTTCCTGAAAATGGTTCTGATACCAAATATTTAAAATAATGTGAACCCAATTTTAATGATTTCCTATGGAGAAATCCCTGGTTGGTTCTTGTATATTGAAAACCCTGAAAACTTGGTATTACAATGGTATCTGCGTAATACTGCGTCCTACTTATCTATTATCTCCAGGTTAGATTTGGCTTCACATCTCTAATAAGCAGGGGCAGCTTTAGCCAATGTACCTCCATGTTTCTACTGTCTTTCAGCTGTTTCACCATTGAAGAAAAAAAAGTGGTAGAGGTATTAAACCATTCAGATTGTGGTTTACTCCTGTTATTTTCAGAAACCACCATTTGTTGTAGAGTGTATAAGTGCGAGTGTGTGATGCTCTGCACTTGGCTGGTAATCTCCAGTGTGGAAACCAAGACACCTGCATATGTTTATAAATCACCATCTTTCTCTAAAGCTGGATTTAAAAATGAAGAAACACTGCCTTATTCTAACGAGGAAGAATGACCTGATCAGAAAGTACACAATTACAGGGTTTGATATTGAAATAGCTTATTACTATTTGTAGGAAGATGTGGCTGTTGGGTGCAGGATCAGATCTTCATGATCTTGGCTCCAGCTTACAGTGGTAAAGATTGGGTTTAAAATTGGTAGGGAGAAACTAGAGGTTATGTTGTAACTCGGTGGCAGTGGATCTGGATAGAGCCAAAATTGCATGTGAACTGGAACCGCTCACTTATCTGCTTATCAAACCTTCTGTCATCGCATTCCTCTTGCTGAGGAAAGGGTTGTGGTGTGCTGGAACTGCGACAATCCTAAAATCACGGCGATACTAAAAGCCAGTGACCTTGCATGCCTCTGCATTTGGTAGTATTATTTACCTTTATTTCATTTGGCATTTGACTTGAGTAATCCACCCAAGAATCCAATTCAAATGAGACAAAAATATTATATTTGTTTATTGAGTAAAACGATCCAAAGTTGCATATCTGTGAGTGGCAAAAAGTATGTGAAACTCTTGGATTAGCAGTGAATTTGAATGTGTAATTAGAGACAAGTGTTTTCTATCAATGGGATGACAATCAGGTGTGAGTGGATGCTATGTTTTATTGAAAGAACAGGAATCTGTCAGTCTGAGCTTCACAACATGTTTGTGGAAGTGTATTCTGGCATGAACAAAGGAGATTTCTGAGGACCTCTTGAGTTGTTGAACTGTTGATGCTCACCAGGCTTAAAAGGTTACAAAACCATCTCTGAATAGTTTTGACTGCATCAATATGTGGTCAGACAGACTGTGTACAAATGGAGGAAATTCAAGGACATAGTTGCTTCCCATGATTGGTTGACCAACAAAGATCACTTCAAGAGCAACAGAAGTAATATTCCACAAGGTCACAAAAACACAGGGTAAATAAGGAACTAATGGCCTCTCTCATATTGGCTAATGTTAATGTTAGTGAGTCGACCATCAGTAGGACACCGAAGAACAATGTGTTCATGGCAGAGTTGGAAGGGGAATACCAGTGAATACCAGTTCTCCAAAAAGAACATTCTTGCACATCACGTGGCACATAGAAAAGAAAAAAGGTTTTTGGATGGATGGATGAGACCGAAATAGAAGTTTTTAGTCTAAATGACATGCATAATGTCTGGACAAAGAGAACTTAGGCATTCCAGCATAAGAACGATGTCTCATGGTGGTGGTAGTATCATGGTTTGGGCTTGTTTTGCTGCATCTGGGCCAGGATAACTTGCCATCATTGATGGAACAATGAATTCTGAATTGTACCAGCAAATTCTAAATGTCAGGACATCTGCCCATTAACTGAATCTCAAGAGAATGTGGGCCATGAAGCAAGACAGCAACCCTAAGCACACAAGTAATTCTACCAAGCAATGGCTGAGGAAGACTCGAGTTAATGTTTTGTAATGGCCAAGTCAAAGTTCTGACCTTAATCCAATAGAACTGTTGTAGAAGCAGTTCACATGAGGAAACCCACCAACATCCCAGAGTAGAAGCTGTTAGATAAAGGGGAATGGGCTTAAATTCCTCCAAGCCGATGTGCAGGACTGATCAACAGTTACTGGGGATGTTTAGTTGTTACTGAAATCAAGACTGAAAACAAAGGTTCACATACTTTTGTCACTCATATATGTAAAATTGGACCATTTTCCTCCATAGCTAATTGAACAAGTATAATATTGCTGTCTCATTTGTTTAACTGGGTTCTCTTTATCTACTATTAAGACTTGTGTGAAAATCTGATGATGTTTCAGGTCATATTTATGCCGAAATCTAGAAAATTCTAAAGGCTTCGCAAAGTTTCAAGCACCACTGTACATGTACAATAGTTCTTGATTGGCTGCTTTGCTGGACATTCAGTTTCATTTCTTCATTGGTGGGTGAGTTTGATTGCCTCAGCCACCCGTGGTCAATAGTCAGTGAGAGCATAACTGACTCTGACGAGTTTCCATTTTTCTTAAACCATAAATGGATGTCAAACAAGAGGCTTGATGCACACTGAGCCGTAGAAAATGGGTCAAACAGAGCTAAGTGATCTAGATGGGTTCAGCAGCTGAACAGCAGGATCCAGCAACTTCTGCATCCTTAACAGTTTGAAGCTTTCAGCTTAAATTTTAGCCACAGTTTACGGGCGAAGGACTGCAGCAGATTAAAAAGCAAGCAGATGCAAGGAAAGCTGAAATTCAAATGGATAACTGTGGCTTCCTTGGCTTTCGGATCTCAATGATAGAGCGAAGCCGTTGACAGTTTGTCCACTTGGGAGTCTGCTTGGATTGTATTCAGCCCCATTTGTAAGACTGTTTGGAAAAACCGTCAATCATGCAAATTAAAGTAAATGTAAAGGTTTTATCTCCTGGATGCTCTAGTTGTCCTCCCAAATGGCACTAAAATCTGTAATTCCAGGCTCTGTGATTTTAAGATTGCAGCAGTTCTAGCACACCACATCTGAGCTGTTTTGTTTCTAGCCAGATACGCTACCACTGTTTTATAACATAGTCCATAACCTTTAGTTTCTACTTTTCAAGGAAAAATACCACCCTGACTAACGAAAACCGCACAGCATTGCTGTATTGCCACCCAGTCATACAGGCCATTTTTGGGTAAAGCTTGTGAGATTCTTGCCGCATGCACAGACACCCATCTCGGCCATTAAGTCTTCCTTGACCTCTTAGTAGCTTCCCTGATCAGTATTTTGCTATCTCTATCATACAGTTTGAAGGGACAAACCCAGTTTAGGCAAGGTGTTGGTGGTACCATGCACTTTCTACTTTTTATTAATGCGCTGAATGCACTCACCTTTAAACATAGGTACATTCGATGCAGTGGTACTAGTAGGAAGCCACAGTAGTCAGTTGACTGGCACTCAACACTTCTGGTATATGTAGATCAAGCCAGCATGTCATTTTAAGCAAAATACAAATTTTCTATTTCGCATCTTTGCTTGATTAATAAACTAAATAAAAGATGTAAACAAAACATAAAAGTATGACATTAATATTTATGGCAGTAAAGATATACATGCTAAACCTTTTTTATTTAACCAGCTGTTTATGGCTGCAGCGTTCTGAGTTAAAAGACTTATAATTGTTAAGACCTCAGTTGTTAAAACAAACAGACATTGATCGGATGGTTGTTAAATGGTGCTTACCTGTAATTAAGAAATAATACACGAGAGGGAGTGCTTTAACGTGAGATATTGGCACAGGTGTGATGCGGTCGTAGGTACGAGGCCGCAGTCCGAGTGCCAAAGATCAGCACACCCGTGCCAATATCTCACATTAAAGCACGACCTCGAGGGTATTATTGCGATTATACAACAGTTCTGTTATTGCCATTTATTGTTAGATTTTAAGATAAAGATGACAGAAAAAACTATTTGTTTATCACCCTTCTCAGAGGTAAAATAGTTCCATTCTATAATTAATCCTCGGCTAAGCCCTTCAGTCATTAAAGTCGTTGAACAGAATTACCAACAACTGTTTATTATACAGAAAAAACATGAACATATCGGTTAGAAAGTTTGAATTTATTAAAAAGAAAGTTTATTTACATTCAGCAAATAAAATGGGTTGGGTTTATAAGGCAGGCTGTTACTAAGATCCACTATTCTACCGACTGAAGCAAATCGGAGTGAGATCCCGGTGTTCTAACCAAAGTCCAGGATCCCATTTGATTAGTGATTATTAATTTGTATGATGAAGCTCCTAATGTTAATCGTATCAGTCAGAAATGTAAGGACAGACTAACAGAGCATCAGCAGCTTCTCTAGGTTAGAGCTGGACTTACAGATAACAAACCTGTCAGATGAACGAACCACCGATCAGCCGCGAATGGTGTTTAATGAAAGACGCTGAGTTTAACTCCAGCGTCTGTGTGAGGGATGAAGCTGATTCAGGTCATTTTTGTTGATGGAACTACAACTGATCTTCAGTCTCGTTAGTCTTCAGTCGAGCTGTGAATCCATTAAGAGCCAAGGACGTTTGATTTAAAGGAATGACTGCGTTTCGCTTTTCCAGCCCTTCCAAATCCTAAAGGTGATAAACCTTTGGCTCAGGTTGGTCATTAATAGCTTCATCTTCCAAATTTAAGCCATTTTCAAACCAATATATTTAATAAACTAATTATAGCTTTCATTTCGGCAGTGTTTTACTCATTATAACTTGGCTGCTTTTTAGGGCGGGCATCGTTGCTAGGTTACGTGTGTATGCCGCGGAGTAATACTTATAGAGCGTCGGTCAGAGTACCATTATCGTCAATAATGTCATGGGAAAAATGTCTCTCAGCCAATCAGATTGCGGGGTCAGAACTAACTGTAGTATAATCAGATTTTTTATACGGTTTGATATACAGTATTGTTATCACTCACACTTCTTATTCTTCTTCCACACATGTCTGTGATTAATACAGCCCCAACCGCTTAACGTACAGACATGTTTCAAACACCGTTGCGTAGGTATCTGATTTAGCATTCAAATTTCATCTAACAAAATTCAAATTTGAACTGATATCGATGATGTCACTACAGAGCACTCAGTATCTGAGACTCTGTGACCTACTGGTACATCTTCTGCTACATAAACACAAACAACATGCACATTCAACACATGACAAACACTCTCTACATGTGCCACAATCGTGCACATGAGAAACATGACAAACACAATACAGACGCCACAGCACACAAACAACACATACATACTCTCACAAACACACGCACCCGCACATGGCCAAAGGTGTTAGGACACGCACCCGCATGTGACCAAAGGTATTGCGACATGCACTCGCATGTGGTCAATAGTGTTGTGACACAAACCCGCATGTGGCCAAAAGTATTAGGACACACACCCGCATGCAGAAAAAGGTATTAGGACATACACCCGCATGTGGCCAAAAGTATTAGGGGACACACCCGCATGCGACCAAAAGTATTAGGACACACACACGCATGTGACAAAAGTATTGCGACATGCACTCGCATGTGGTCAATAGCGTTGTGACACAAACCCGCATGTGGCCATAAGTACTGAGACATGCACCCGCATGACACAAACTCGCATTCCTTCTACTTCCCACATTTCAAGCACTGTCTGCATTACTGAAGGAATTACAATATTTTTCACACTGATGTTGAAGGTCTACATGAGTAAAGATGGGAAAACATTCTATTGAATGTATTTTAGCGTGACCGAATATGGTGGGTTTTTTAACAGGGTATGTGGATGTGTGCTGTGTAATAAATGTATACAAGTGAAGAACTGCATTTTGGGATATCAAGGCTAAATACCAAACAGCAGCTGGTTTGAGGTTGTTTAGGAGTGAGAACAAGGGGGAAGAAGAGGAGGGGTTGCTGACTTAATGTTTTTCATTTAAAACTAGAGCTTCCTGCATTGTGGGGAAACGTGCTCGTTCAGCAGGTGTTTTAGCTTCTCTCACCCCACACACACACACACACACATACTGATGTTGAGTTGGTAGAAACACACACACATTCCCATTCTTGTACGTGGTGTTTGCAGAAATACACACACTTGCATCCATGCCTGTCTAAACAAACTCTCGCAGACCTTTCCTGAGGCCTCAGTTGGGGGAGCTATTGACAGGATGCTCCCAAGTTTGGGAAAATACACACACTAACACACTCATGCATACAGAGGCACAAAGTGAGCCCCAAACAATAGTTGTTTGGTCATCTGGAGGAGCCAATATCCATGTGTTTGCTTATGTCTTTGCTGTATAATGCATTGTTTCATACTGGACTGTTACACCTGCCAGATGCATTCTGTTTCAGCTCTCAATGTATGCACAGCAGATTCTGGAAGAGCCCATGCATTTCACATGCCTCTAGATGCCTCTTTTCACGGCCCACTGCACCAAGGGAGAAATTATGGAGAAATCTGCACAGGTATTGGGAGTTCAAGTGTGTATGTGTGTGTGTGGGTTAATATACATATGCATAAGGGCTCAAAAAGAGCTCTCTGCACTTGTGTGAAGCGCTTGTCATTTTGCTCTGCAGCAAAATATTTATGGGGTCTTTCGAATTCTGAGCTTCTGCTCGATAATCACAATGCCAAAAGCAAGATGCAGAATGAATAAAAGCACAGCAAAAAAGTCTGGATTCAGAAGTCAACATCATACAGAAGAGGAAAAGGCATTGACTTTGAAGTGAGTATATCACAATAGCAGCTGCACGGTTTTATTAGGTTGTGCGCCAATTAACAGCATGCAGGTTCCTGTTTTAGCCCTGTTCATCCTGGTCAGGGGGCTCCAGATCCTATCGCTGGGCACTGATGAAGTGCTGCCCTGGATGGGACGTGAAGGCTTTCACATTGCAAGCCCAGTCCGGGGTTCAAACCGAGGTCCTCAGTAACTGCCATTTTCAGGCAATTACAGGAGCATCTAACAGCATCAGAGTTGAAGGCAATGAGAGGCAACTAACGAAGTTCCAAAGATGGATAGATGGTGAAACTAGAGGTATGTCGAGTTTTAGAAGGGATGGCATGTGACCTCACAGTTCCAGCATCCCTAGTTCAATCCCAACCTCGGACTCCACTGTCCTCGGTGCCCATTTGGGTTTACTCTGGGTTCTCCGGTTTTTTTCCAACAGTCCAAAGCATTGTATGTATGATTAGTTTCAGTGTAACCCTTGGTTATTAATGTAACCTTGTGTCTTCTGTTAAATAACCATTGATGTTGAAGCTATGTTAAAAAAACTAATTAAGAAACAAACAAATATGTGAAAGAAAAAAAGAAAAGAAATGACAACAATCAACTTTGAAATCTGGACAGTCATATTTCAGATTTGGTCCATGATAGTCACAAGTCCACGTTGGCATGGCTCTAGCCCCCAAAATCCTGTGTGGTAAATATGAACAAGATCGGAGGAGGTCCAAAATCGTAAGCTCCGGCAGTTATGACAATTGGCTTTTGGATGAGAAAAGTGACGTTCTCAAATCTTTTCCATATTGGCACTGTGGATATGCGAGGCCATGTAGATCGAGGATGTGCAGTGCGATTTTAGCAGTCTTGTAAATCACTGTATGAAACGATTCCCATAAAATCTTCCCATAGAATCCTATGACAGTTATCATGTTTTCTCTGAATCCGATTGTACAGTGACATTAGACTTGCGAATACAGAAAATAACATTAGTTTCACACTTTCATTAAGGTAAATAAACTTGATTTGTCCCATGTAATTGGTCATTTAACTTGCAGGAGGTTTGGATTGGATTTGCATGAAAAATGAATGAAATATTGCCTGTAGTTCCTAATGTCTCCACCGGTTGGCGGCTGCTTATCATGGAGCAAACTCGGCCTTAAAGACTTCCTTGGCCTCTTGGTAGGATCCCTAATCAATATCTTCCTGGCTCGATCATTCAGTTTGGAGAGACGACCGAGTTTAGGCAAGGTGGTGCCATACACTTTCTGCTTCTTAATAATACTCTGAACGGAGATGTATTTAAAGTTTCTGAAATGCACACTTCTAACTATGTTAGTTTCCTTATGTTACAGTCGTTAAAGGTTTTAATCTGAAGTGATCAAAACCGTTATAGCTTATGTTAGGTGGGGATAGTTATGCTACTGTGTGATCTGGAAGGTGATTAAGTTCATTATGGTTATTCCAAAAGTGATCATTTATGCAAAGCAGGTATTGTAATTAAATTTGACTAATTCATCTGATTTCTTAAAATGTTATGTTGAAGGTTAAAATGAGTAAATACAGATGGGGGGAAATGTTAATTTAATGTATTTTAATAAGACAAGAGAAACGGCCTTTAAGGACTTCTTGTATCTTCAGGGTACAATCAAAACAACGGAAGGGTCAAGGACCCAGCAGTGACCCTTAACATTCTGGTCAATGGTTCAGTAACTTAACCAAAATAAGAACTAAAATATTCTGTAAGTATTGATTACTTAAGATAAAAGAGACTAATGATGGGTTACATGAGGTCTAAAGTAGCCTAGTCTGCAAAAAGAAATTTCAAACCTAATTATGGCTCTAAGTATATATACAGTTCTGAAGATTGAACCTAAGTAAGAATTCAAACTATGCAACATAAAGAAACGTACTGTGGTTGACGTACAGCACTCTAGACTATTGACATGAGAGTTCAGGTTCCAGCACTCCCAAACTGCCACTGGGCAATTCCCTAAACACTCCATTGCAGCACATGGATTGTATTTTGTAAGACTATATCAATTTTACTTTCCTCTTGATAATGGCATCTGCTAAACATTGCAAATATAAAGAATATTAAACAAACAAAAAAACATTATTAAAAATACCTTCCATACAGTGGGGGCCAAAAGTCTGAGACCACTAGTAAAAGGCTTGATTGACTTCTTTGTGGAGGATTCATACTGCAGCAGGATAATGAGTAACAACACACATCAAAGCTTTACAACAACAACTTGAAGACCAAAAAAGATCAAGTGCTGTCTGTCATGGACTTTCCTCAACAGTCAATTGACCTAAACCACATCAAGCATTTATGGGTGCACTTGAAAACAGAGAACGTACTCAGGAACATCACAAGATGCTCATTGGACTAGTACCAGCACATTGTGAGTCATACATGAAACAAACAACAGGTCATTGTAAGGTGCACCGTATGCTACCAGGGTGTAGTCGCACAGGGGTCTCTGTAAAGGCAAGTTATTTGAAAACATGAACAGAGAAAAGGGATTTCCTCTGAGTGTTGATGTAAAGGTCACACGCCCTCAGTTTTCTTCTGGTAACATTTAAAGGGGATTTAAGCTTTGTGATAAATGAAGTGTCATTTGTGTCTGGTTTTGATCATAATAGGCTTCTAATCTGCCTCTTCGCCCTTGTCTTTACTTCAGTCTGTTACAACCGTCTATAATCACTCAATCTCTCACCGCTTTGCCACATCTCTCTCCTGCTGTGTGTTGTGTGTGTGTGTGTGTGTGTGTGTGTGTGTGTGTGTGTGTGTGTGTGTGTGTGTGTGTAGGATGAGTGGTTGGTGTGTGGGTTGTGGGCAGGGGGGTGGTTGGTGGGTATTTTGCTGGTCAGACATCTGCAGTATGCTTGATAAGAGCTCTTGACCTTGGCAGATGGTGATGACTTCTGGAGGGCGCTAATCATAGCTGCACTTCTTACTGAGAGAGCACATGCTCACGGTGGCCACTATGGGGCAGCACTGCTGCATATTTGAGGTACAGTACTATGACGAGAATCGCGTGTGTGCGCCCATGTTTATATTATAAGTTGTGTGAACCAAATGTCCCGACAGTTTTGACATTGTAGGGAGCTTTTGCTGGATTTCTGAAGCTACAACTTTCTTTTGAATAACCAGAAGAGTCAAACGATTTGCTTTAGGTTACAGAGGTTAAGGATAGGTGTAGATGTAGCATTAATTAGCTACAGTAATCATTGTCTGTGGAAAGTCCTCATGTGATGGACAGTTTTTCACAAACTGAAAGTTTCTTTTGAAAAACCAAAAAGAGGCAAACGATTTACATTACTGGGGTTAAGGTTAGAGTTAGGTGGAGGTGTAGAATCAATTAGCTAGAGTGTTATGTCCGTGGAAAGTCCCCTCAATGGTAGAAAGACAAACGTGTGCGTGTGTGTGTGTGTTTTTTTAATCAATTGCCCAGAATGAAAATGTGTGTATCCACAGAAGTCTACAGTACATCAGTGCACTTTCACTGACCCTCTTGTACGTGTAGTGTCACCAAGTAGATCTTGCTTTATAGAGACACAAGCAAAGATCTTTTTGTCTTTCCTCCCATTTTGGCTATTCCCTCTCTCTCTCTGTCTTGCTCTCTCCTCATCTCTCTCCCTCCGATTGGGGTTGGCAAAGAATGACGACATTCTTCTGCTCCACTGCTCTGATGAGATTTTGTGGCGTTCCTGCTGCAGTCACTCACAGAGCTCAGTATGGCTGAGTGTGTTGTTGGTATTTCTTCATGTGTTTGTGTAATCGGGATCAGTGTACAGTGTTAACGTTGACAGCCTTCAAGACAGAGCCAGATCCGATACAATCATTAAATGTGTGTAAAAACGGGAACATACAGAATACTAATATATTTGAACATTTATCAAGCTATTTCTTTTACATTGTTGGCATGATGTGCTCTTGGAAGAGCCTGGTCATCATGCTACATGGCTCCCTTCTGACCCATTTCTCTTTCCACATCATGCTGCTTAATTACAGCTTGCTGTGATTCACCTGTTTTAAACCCTCCTTGTTCACTTCCTTGGGTCTCGTCATCTCACTTGTCTCACTTGGCTCCTGTTCCTGGCTCCTGTTGTTCTTTTGTTACGGTTGGTCCATCTCAATTTCTGTTTTATGTACTGTTCCCTGACTTGTCTGTTCCTGATTTGGTTTCATGGGATGCAAGGGGGTCTGTACATTAGGTGAGCATGGGGCCAGCCCCTCAGCGTTCGTCTAAACCTGTTGTGAGACTGGATACACAGTGCACATGTGCAAACGTGCTTTCAATACTGAGCAATGGTGCACATCAATGTGGGCCCCACAGCCAATAAAATGATTACACAGGTATACGGCTGTGACAAAAGGGTCGCAGCAAAAGTGAAAGGAAAGATTTATAAGAGAGTAGTGAGACCAGCCTTGTTGTATGGGTTAGAGACAGTGGCACTGACAAAGAGACAGGAAGCAGAGCTGGAGGTGGCAGAACTTAAGATGTTGAGGTTCTCTTTAGGAGTGTCTAGGGTGGACAGGATTAGGAATGAGATCATCAGAGGGACAGCACAGGTTAGAAACTGGGAGACAAAAATTGCGAGGGAAAAAGGGATGGAGGGTTTGGACATGTGCAGAGGAGGGATAGTGGATTGGATATATGGTAGGAGGATGTGGGCTGGAGCGCCAGCAAGAGACGGAGAGGAAGACCAAGAGAGTTATATGGTTGTGGTGTGAATGAAGATACGCAGGGAGTTGGGGTGGAGATGTAGAGGAAGTGGAGGGACAGGGTGAGGTGGTGGAAAACGTTTACTCGCTGTGGTGACCCCTGATAAAGGGAGAAGCCGAAAGAAGAAGACGACGACACGGTTTATTACGGCACGACCTTTAATAAACATTGTTTATACGATCGGCAATTGCTACGCACAGTCATATTATCACAGTTGTGAAAATGAATTCAATTCATGGATTTTGGAATGCGACGAAAAGTAACGGACACAAGTTTGAAAAAAAGTTCGTCATGCATCTTTCCTTCAAGCCATTAAATCATAAAGAAGAATTTTACGCCTAGTGTTTTAGCCCTAGACAGAATTGCCAGTCCTCGTAGTAGGACACACACTCATGCAACAAGGGCACTTTAGGAAAACCCAGTTACTAACCAAATTTTGGAATGTGGGAGGAAACCATAGTACCTGGAGTAAACACACTTATGGTTTACATGGGGAGGACAGTGCCCAGGCGGAGTCCGGCGTTCTCCTACAATATAATGTATAGTTTCATTTTGTAAGATTGTGTCAGTTCATTGTTAGTCGGCCTCTGCTAAATGCTGGAAATAATGAAAAAAAAACTACAGTGAAAATCTTGTTTTTGAATAATGAGGGAAAATTAAATTTGTATTGCAGCAGGATAAGGAGAACACCTTACTGAAACCAGTTCAAGGACAGAAGCATGTAATTAGTAGTCTCAGACCTTTGGCCCCTACTGGATGCATAGTGTATAATATAAGTCGTATATAAATGTTGGGGCCACACCCCCAAAATGTGTTTAAGTGGTAGGCATTACTTTGCAGATTTAAGGAATATTTAAGGTTGTTGTTACATATTACTGCGCTACTAATGCTGCAAGTGAAATAGTTGCTAGTAATCTTGTCGATGGTATTCATTTTTGTACTTGCATAATAGTAATTTTGTATTTAATTAAAAGGGATTCATTCACTGTCTGTTATGGAGAATCTCCAGTAGCTAAGGGGTAAGCTGGCTGGAAAAAGCAGTGGCTGAGACGGGTTCGGATGGACTTGCAATGTTGTGTCAGGTGGTGCGGCTATGGGTCCTGAGATGGACTGGTGTCTCATCCAGAGAGCATTTGAAGCGCATTTTATTATAGGGAAACAGTTTTTATTTTGTTATACCACCTATACTCTTGCATTATCAACCAACATAGGGTAATATTCGGATAATATTCGGTTTCATTTATTGTGTTTTTATTATATTGATTTTTTTATCATTACTATTCTATGTAGTGGTCTATTTAAAATCGTTCATCATTCATTCATTCATTCATTCACTTAAGCTGATTAGTACTGGGACAAGTCACGGGAGGGAGGCGAGCAGAGGGTACAAGGCCAGGAAACAACCCTAGACGGGACACCAATCCATCGATAGGGGCACATAGACTCACACACTAGGGCACAGTAAAGGACCCACCACTTAACCTAAAAACTCTTTGTTTGGAGTGCTCGGAGAGTAAACCCAAACGGACACAGAAAGGACCCACACTGCCTCCACTGGGGACTGAAACCCAGGACCCTTTTCGCGGTGAGGTGATTTGATGCTTACCTACAGAGCACACTGTGACCCCTCTATTAAACTATGATTCTAAGTGGAATTTTTTACTTAATTTAGGTTATTATTGCATTTCTTAACATCTGGCTAACCCCATGGAGGTGGACTACTTTTGAGTCTTGGTCCCACTAAGAGGTTCTCCTCATCCTTTAGGAGTGGTTTTTCTTTGAGGTTGCTCCAATTGGAACTGAGGGCCTGGGATAATTTAAAGCTGCTTTGAGACAAGGCTTCTCTGTAAGAAACTCTATGGAAATGACTTTGATTTGAAGAGGACCCCCTCCCAATGAATTCCCACAAGGCTTTGCCCTGTACACCATCCCATCACTATGACTAGTGAAAACAGGAACTCATTCTATTATTGAGTGAATCTGTCCAATAGTAATAGCATTTTATTAGTTGTTAGTTTTCAATTTTGCCATTCATAAGATGTACAAATTGTACACTTTTAGTTGTAAATAATAGCTTCTTAGAACTTTGACTCGTCTCAGAACTTTGACTCATCACATTTTTAATATTGGTCTTGTGGCAACATTCAGCAAACCTCAGCAAAACCAAATAATGTCATCTATTATGAAAATACCTATGGATTTTTGCCATATCATTTACTTAACACAATCACACCTGTAACCAATTCACATTCTAACAGCTCAGCAAAGAATTGGCTAAAGAGACGTAAAGCCACTTTATTTCTTCTTCACTTCACTTCACTGTCCTAATCCTCCTCTTCCTGTCCTCGCAGGAACGGATTTACTTTTAATTAAAGCAGACAGACTCAAAGCAAAGACCTCGTTTACTGCTCTACAGCCAGAGAATCCTGCTGCATTCATCTTTTCTGTCTTCTTTTCCCCCAGCATTGGCAGGATGTCACTTTAGTAATTACGGTAAATGAATTTAAGAAAAAAAAGAAGGTAAGTGAATGAGAAAATGACACGGAACATCAATAAACACTACTCAGTGAGCTGAGTGAGCACCTGTGTGTGTTGTGTGTGTGTGTGTGTGTGTGTGGGGTGTGTGTGTGCATTAAGATATGGGTCATGCGAGCTGGTGAATGCTGACAGGTTATACCCAAGCATGTCCAGAAGTTAATCTTCTCACTTGATAAAAAAACTTCTCCCAGTTCCTCTAACTGGACCATTAAATTCATCAGCAGTTCTTCCTTGCACTCGCTGCCACATACCTTGCCCCTCTCATTCTATTGTTCATCTCCTGCAGCTCTCTCTGGTTCTCGTTGCCTTCTAACTCCCATGCTGTGAACCCAAATGTGGTGTGAAGTCAAAATCTGTCTTTTAAGACCCCTTATGTAAACTCGAACTCACTTTATTCTCTAAAAGAATAAGCTGCTAAGGTGATTTCTTTCTCTTTTTTAATGCCTTCATTTTACCTCGCTAACGCTTTATCCGCTAATGAGCTGTGGGGTTGGAGCCACTGAGGTTGCATAAATTGCACCTTAAAACAAGGTGCCATTGGTCTGATTTTAAGCACAACACCCGCATGACATAGATTTACAGCTTACCTTCTACGGAAAGTGCTAACTTCAAAGTTCAGCCTGGTTTTTGACGTGTATACAGCAGGTCGACGTTGGGATCGGCCTTTGTTATTGAATGCAATTGGGTGTAGATATGTGTGTGTTGTGTGATGATGAAAAAGAATGATCAGGCCATTTTGGGACGGATTCTGATCACAGGAAAATAACAAAGGAGAAGTGTGTGGTTGTGGTTTGTGGTAAACATTGTAAGGTTTTGTGTACTACATAAAATATTTAGGGGTTCTTGAAAGTTGTGAACCCTTTAGATTTTCTCAGAATTTCTGCATTAAATGACTAAAAAAAACATCAGATTTTCACACAAGCCTAAAAGTAGATGAAGGGGGGAAAGGGGGGGGGGGGGGGAACCCAGTTAAACAAATGAGACTAAAAAGATTATTACTTGGTCATTTATTATGAGGAAAATGATCCAATATACCTATTAGTGAGTGGCCAAAAAGTGTATGTGAACCTTTGCGTTTCAGTTATCTGATGTGACCCCCCTGTGCAGCAATAACTGCAAACTTAAAAAAGTTTCCTGTAATTGGATCAGTCCTGCACCACCGGCTTGGAGGAAAATGTAGCCCATTCAATCCGGACGAACATCTTCAGCTATGGGGGATGTTGGTGGTTTGGGTTTCCTACAGTTAAATGCTCACTTCAGGTCCTTCCACAAACCATTTCGATTGGATTTAAGGTCCCACCAGACTTCGACTTGGCCATCCAACATTAACTTTATTCTTCTTAAACCATTCTTTGGTTAGACAAGACTTGTGTGTTAGGGTCGTTTGTCTTGTTCATGACCCACCTTCTCTGGAGATGCAGTCATGGACAGATGTCCTGACATTTTCCTTTAGAAATTATCGGATTCTAATTCAGAATTCTTGTTCCCTCAATGACGGGAGCGGCTGGCCCAGATGACAGCCAAAAAGGACCAAAACCATGATAAATCACCGGCCACCATGTTCCAGATGGGATAAGGTTTCTTATGCTGGAATGCAGTGTTTTCCTTTCCAAAAAGAACACTTTTCTTTTTAAACCAAAAAGTTCATTTGGTTCTTCATCTGGTCACAAAAAACATTCTTCCAATAGCCTTCTGGCTTGTCACTGATCTTAAGCACAACGCAGACAAGCAGCAATGTTCCGTTTTTGGAGGAGAGCAGTGGCTTTCTCCTTGAACCTTGCCATGCACACCATTGTTGTCAGTGTTCTTCTGATGGTGGGACTCATGAAACATAAAACATTAACCAGTGTGAGAGAAGTTACCCTGGGCTGCTTTGTCGACCTCACCAAATTTTCACGCTCTGCTCTTGGAGTGATCTTTGTGGCGACCACTATGGGGAGGGAGATGGAGAGATAACAATGGATCTTGACTTCCTTTAATTTGTACACAAGCTGTCTGACTGTGGATTGGTGGAGTCAAACTCGCTTAGAGATGGTTTGTAACCTTTTTTCAGCCTGAGAGCATTCAACAACTCTTTTTCTATGTCATCAGAAATCTCCTTTGTTTGTGCCATGACACAATTCCACAAAACGTGTTGTGAAGAGCAGACTGATAGTCCCTTTCTTTAAATAAATAGGGTGCCCACTCACACCTGATTGGCACCAGACTGAAAACACCTGACCCTAATTTCACCGTCAAAATTAACTGATTAATCCTAAAGGTCAGAGACTTTCTTCCACTCACTAAGAGTAATATTGGATCATTTTCCTCAATAAATAAATGACCAAGAATAAAATTTGTCTCATTTGTTTAACCGGGTTCTCGGTATCTACTTTTAAGACTTGTGTGAAATCTGATGATGTTTTAAGTCATATTTATGCCGAAATCTAGAAAATTCAAAAAGGGTTCACAAACTTTCAAGAACCACTGTAAATAAGTCGCTTTCTTTGCGTATGCTAAATTACTAAAAAATGACTGTAATGCAGCCAGGCAGCATGGGTGGCACCAGCCGTTAGCGTTATCATTGTCACCTCCGATCTCCGGGAGTGGGTCTTGCTTCACAAGAGTTCCGGCCCCCCCCCCATCCACATGCTTGAGTTGAGTTTGCATGTGTGTATGTGTTGTCTCTGGGACTCCAGCCTTCCTCCCACATACAGGGGCATGTTTCTGCCAGGATTAGTGCCACTGTCCAGAGATGGATCCTGTCTTCCCCCTGTGTGTCAAGGTTTAATTTCAGTTTCGTCTTGCAAGGGAAGTTCCTGGGGTCTTGGGTGTGCAAACAGGACCACGGAGTACCCCTGTTTTAACAACATTTCTTCCTGGAGAAGTTGACAGTGTTTCACTTGGAAAATCATCAAAAAAAAAATGGAAGCATACAAACTTGTATTGTTGGAAACAAACAGCCTTAATGATGAAAACGTAGAAAAACGGGAAATGACTGTGGTGGCCCAGGGGTTAAGGTTCTAGATTATTCATTCCCAGCTCTGCCCAGCTGCTACTGTTGGGCCCTTGAGCAAGACCTTTAAAACACAATAGTTGGATTGTGCATTGTAAGATTGTATCAGTTGTAGACTTTTTGGGTAATGTCATCTGCTAAACACTGCAAATGGAAATTGTTTGTTTGTTTATTTAACGTCACTTTCAGAATGTTACATCAAAACTAGTCATACATTCTCAGATCGGGCCAATTTAGCAAAATTAATTAACCTCATGCATGTCTTTGGGCTGTGGGAGGAAACCGGAGCATTCGGAGTAAAGCCACGAGGACATGCAAACTCCACACAGTGAAGTCACAGGTTGCTAGTAAATATACAGGCAATATTTAGTCATTCGTTTTAAACCAAGCACACAGATTTGTTCTTCTAAACCAAAGTATGTAGCTAATACGAGCATTTAACGGTTAATCCACTGCTTACACTTTGCCTTTTGTGTGGTTCATGGCACATCAGTAAGTCACACAAGCAGCATTTAGTGGGATTTATGTGCTGGATGTTATACAGCTTAGCCTGCAACTCCTCTGCCAGGTTACTGAGTAAGTTACAACCTTAATAGTCTTAATGGAACAGGTTCATTAGGCTTAATGCACTGTGGAATATGTGGACTTAACCATTTCTGTCCACAAATTCCCCAGGATTTCATGGCCAAAATAAGATGTATACTGAGGATGGACACCCTGTGCAACTTTATTAAGCTATGTATTTATTCAGTACAACAGTACAAGTTACCATTATCAAGGGTTTCTCACAACTGTGGTAGCCTAGTGGGTAAGGTACTGGACTATGGACCAGAAGGTCCAGGGTTCAAATCCCACCTCTGCCAAGCTGCCACTGTTGGGTCCTTCAGCAAGGCCCTTAACCCACAACTGCTTGGATTGTAAGATTGCATCAATTGTAAGTCGCTCTGGATAAGGGCGTCTGCTAAATGCTGTAAATGTAATGTAAACTGAGGTAACTAGTTGAGTTTAAGGGCCTTGCTCAAGCACCCAACACTAACAGCTGGGCAGAGCCAGTTTTGAACACACACCCTTCAGATTAGTGGTCTAGAGACTTCACCTCTCAACCAGCAATAGGCTTAGCCAGAACCTTGTTTCAGAATGCTTTACTCTGTAATTTAAAGGGTAACTGGTTTATAACATTGAAGTTAAGAGACACAAGAAACCTGAGATTTTTTTTTGGGATATGGGTTGCAAGGTTAATGTGGGGTTTAAAACATGGAGAGATTCAAATATTTCACATTAATAATTCTCTACAAATTCTCAGATAGCAAGCTTTTGGGCATGTGATTTAATGTTCTTGACTACTAAGTCGCACTTTGACTGAGGATGCCATGCCACTGAGACTTTCTCTTCAAGGACACAAGATCTTACAGTCACTCCGTGTACTGGACTAAACAATGCCAGTATGCATATTTCTGTGTTATTTCTCTGTACTATTGGCTTTAATAGTCTCTATTTTATTATACTCTTCATAATATTTTATTTTAATTAGATAACCTGGTTAATTCTTCCATATAACTAAGCCACCCAAGGAGGAGGCGTTCCTTTTTGAGTCTTGGTCCTCCCAAGCTTTCTTCCTTATAACGTTTAAGGAGTTTTTCCTTGCCACCATCGCCCTAGGCTTGCTCACTTTGGGATTGGCCTTATGAAATATAAGATAATCTAAAATTATAAAGCTTGGAGACAATGCTCCATTATAAAAAGCACTAGAGAAATAAAGCTGATTTGACTTGACTTTAACTGTGCCACAAAAAGTCAGTGTTGGGCTGGAAATGATCTCCGAACCTACTATGTGAGTTCCCACAAGGGTTGGGCCAGAAGAAGTGTGGCTCAGGTCAACCTTACGGTGTGTGGCTCAATGGGGTGGTACAACCCAGCAAGCTAGCTTGTCATAACTTTGGAAATAATTTTCCCAGAGTGCTCTGGGGCATATCAGACCCAGATTGTTTGCAGCTGCCTGCAAAGGAATTTAAGGTTGAACAAGGCCATGGATCAGTATCGATTACAGCTTTAATTGCACCACTAAAGCTATGGGTTATTTGTTTCTATATGTGTGCATTCTGAGAAATAGAAAGGGGAAAACAGAAATAAATACACAGTTATTGAAAAAGGCATGAGTTAAAAAAATAAGCAAGTTTGAATAAGAAAGAATTCTGAAATGAGAAGAAGTGAAAAGGGTACATACTCAAGACCTGTAGATGGAAGGCTGAGGAAAAAAGTTGAAGTGATTAGAGATAAAAACATTCTTGAAGGCTGAAAGACACCATTGAGCTTGGAATTAAAGTAAGGTGTGAGAAAGTTATATAGAAATATTCAAAGAGTAGATGAATAGTTAAGTGGAAGATGGATAAGATGGCAGAAAACCAATATTCATTTGAGTTGGCGAGACCTTGTGCAGTCTCATTCTTAGTTCTTTGTGTTTTCCTTTATTTCCCCATTACTGAAGCAGTGTCGCCCATTCAAGGACCCCATTGTCTTTTGACACCATTTTGGCCTTTCTTTAATCAACCGCAATTTCTTCACGCTCCACCAAATAGGTGAGCTTGCTCTAACTGTAACAAAGCCCCTTGTCATACAGGTTTTATCACGATTGTCAAGTGCCGAACCAGAATTCTCTTGAGAAATATTGGTCGAGGACCAACACGTTCGAGCACAGAGCAGATTGAGTACCAAGCTACCACTGTATATATGCGAGGACGGTCCTTCTCTCTTCTGGACCTCCCTAAAAGGCAGAGATCGAGCCCAGCGCTCCCCGGTGGTCCAAACCAGTATAGCTCTGTGCCCGGTCCCATTACAGTGCAGCAGGTGCTCAAAAAGGTTATGGAAAGAAGGAAAAATGGGAGAAAACTGGACATTAGAAACTGAAACTAAGGAAGAAAACAAAGAAAGAAGGTGCATGTGTGCTGCATGTGCTCACAGTACTGGGGTGGCTTAGTGTTAAGGTGTTGGACCATGGACCAGAAGGTCCAGAGTTCACATCCCACGTCTGCCAAGCTACCACTGTTGGGTCCTTGAGGAAGGGTCTTAAGCCACAATTGCTTGGATTGTAAGACTGTATCAGCTGTAAGTGTCTTTGGATATAAGGGCGTCTACTAAATGTAAATGCTTACAAAATGGAAGGAAGACTTAAGTGACAAGAAGGTGCAGGTGTGCTGCCGGTGCTCGTAAGAAAAAAAAGCATGGAAGGGATAAATTAATTAATTAAAAAGTTGCAGGTGTGCAGCAGGTGCTTGAAAGAGGGAACGTTGATTCATATATAGTATAAATCCTATTTGATTCTCTCTCTCTCTCGCTCTCGCTCTCTATCAGAGCGCGCGCACACACACGCGCGCGCGCGGGGGCTCTCGCACACCGCACACACCATCCTTCTCTCTCCTCATTTCTCCCGTCTCCACTCTCTCCCCTCTTTTAACAAACAAACATGGCCGCTAAGTCGGACGGAGGCACGGCGTGCTCGGGGGACACTGCAGACTCGGTGGCAGGGTGTGCGCTGGTTACTGCCCCGTTGCCGCGGTGCCGAGAGGCGGTCGAGGGGCAACCCGGTACGCGCTATGGGCGCTGTGAGCGACGGCGCGCGCTGCTGGACTGCTGCTGGGTTCTGTGCGCGCTCCTGGTGTTTTTCTGCGACGGCGCCACGGACGTGTGGCTGGCGGTCGATTACTATAGACGCACTGATTACTGGTGGTTCGCGCTGACGCTGATCTTCACCGCGCTGCCGTCCGCCGTGGTGCAGGTGCTGAGCTTCCGCTGGGTTCTGTACGATTACACGGTGCTGGAGGAGCACGAGCCGCACGAGAGGATTCACACAGCGGCGCGAGCACGCAGTAGGGCTGTCAGGTGCTGCCGAGCATGCATGTGGACTTTCCAGTCCGTCCTGCACATCCTGCAGCTGGGCCAGATGTGGAGGTAAGAGAAGGTGCGGGAGAGCAAGGTGGCTTGTGAAAGGTGGAGTCCGATGTACCCTTCCTGTTGGGTGTGTAATTTGACAGGGCTGGAGTGTGAGAGCTTACAGAATTCACCTCAAAGCCACAGCTCATCAATATCCGTCATAACACATTCAGTATCACCAGGCTCTAATTGTCAGTGAGTCCTTATGGATGCAGAGAGCAGATCCTATTAACTTACGTTTACAGCATTTAGCAGGCAACCTTATCTGGAGCGAATTAAAGTGCAGGCTTAAGTTCTTGTTCAAAAGCCCAACAGCAGTGTTGTATAAAGCTCACATATACATGGCCCGATAAGGTTATTATGCTTGTTATTAACCTACTTAACCCATATAGTTGCCTTGTCAAGTACATTAGCTGTTGTACTACAGCAGCCTCTGATGGAGAAAGTTCTATTAAACACAGAGCCTTGTTTGGCTGGTGCTGCACATTTTATTAGCATCAAGATGATGAGCAGGTCTTAACACTCTGGTTAATTACGTGAATGAGCGCATCGTGGCACGAGAACCATGGGTGGATGGTGGGACATCTGGATTAGTTTATGTTTGAGAATTACTTGCTGTTTGTGGCACAAATCTGACATACTGTGCAGGAAAAAACAAGCAGAGTAAAGAAATACTGCGTCTTTGCAACGCTGCGCACACAACGGAGGGAAAACAACTGCATCTTTACAGCGCAGCCACCAAAGTTAAATGCGCTCGTTTCTCACAGCTCCTGCACACTTCTCTGTCAGTTCCCGGCTCTATTGTGAAATAAATGTTTGCATGGTGAATACAATAGGAAATCCATTGTGCTGTCAATGAGAGAGTGAGCAAGTGGAATGATTTTACCCGTCTGATGTATGTGCTGGTCATAGTTGACATTAAATAACTCCATGTAGGGGAAACACTGTAGTATCTGGACTATTTAGTCAATACCCTCTACTAGAGGTGTGCTACAGTGGTACTTGAAAGTTTGTGAACCCTAGCATTTTCTGTGTTTCTGCATAAATATGACTTAAGATGTCGTCAGATTTTCACACAAGTCCTTAAAGTAGATGAAGAAAACCCAGTTAGAGAAATGAGACAAAAATATTATACTTGGTCATTTATTTATTGAGGAAAATGATCCAATATTACATTTGTGAGTGGCAAACGTATGTGAACCTCTAGGATTAGCAGTTCATTTGAAGGTGAAATCAGAGTCAGGTGTTTTCAATCAATGGGATGACAATCAGGTGTGAGTGGGCACCCTGTTTTATTTAAAGAACAGGGATCTATCAAAGTCTGCTCTTCACAGCTCGTTTGTGGAAGTCACTATTTTATAGGGGTGTAATGATACACTTTGCCCATGATACTGAGTTCACGATTCAATTTTTTCAAGATGATTGATTTTATATTTAGTAAAAGGCATTCTTTTTTATTTCTGAGGTGTAAACGGTGCAAAACGATGCACATTTGCAACGTAAATAAAAAAAACAACAACTTTAGTCTCCTGCAATGAAAATAATTTTAATAATTAGAAAGATAACTAAGTGCTGTCTTAAATTGAAAATGAGATCCTGTTATCATGTCGGGTTTGTCAAACACCTTTATTTTTTGCCAATTAAACAGCTTCTAAATGATGCTGACTAAAAGACAGCAACCTTGGAAATGGACGGAACTATGACTGAACTGGGTGGCAAGGCTCTTTGCTAACTCAAAAAGCTACTAAAACATGGTGAGGTTTAAGTTGCGTTCCTGTTGTCTGCCGGACTGTTACCGTCTTGTTCTGCTCTTGTTCAAGGTTGCCAGATTCAGACCTGGCTCCATCTTGAGATTCCACCTCTCCAGGGTGCTTCTGAGTTTGAGTTTCTTGGGTCTGGATGTCCATTCATTCCTCACTGTTGGAAAGGATGAAGTATTGAAAAATAGTTTGAGATTAGGTTTGGAATATTCTTTTCCTCTTTACACAGGAGAAGTGTGCAACCTTCATGGTGCTTGGGCACAGCTGTGCATAAAGGCGGTGCAGCTAAAAGAGCATCACTTTAGTTATTAGCTAGTGTGGAGGATAATTACAGACGTGCTTTACTGCGTTCGTCAAGGCATCAGTGCTGTCAAATCACGCGTGCACAGCAAAACACATTAAACACCCACAGTGCCCAACGAATGGTGTTTATATAAAGTACAAGCTTTACAGAAATGCACTCTGGGACAATTTGCCGTTGTTTGATTAACAGATAGCAGCAATGCCTTAAGTTAATGCATTCTTATTTGCTTATTGTTTTAAACACCCACTGGAGATTGTGCCTCTCACCTGTTTATACGAATATATGATGATTTGAGGTAACATTTTGTCCTTGTTCTGTTGCATTCTGCAGAATGCACAAGGAAGTAAAGATAAGGAGTCAGTTCAGGAGCACTGTCTGTGTTGTCTGGAGATACGGGAGGTGTGGAGTTAGATGAAATCTGCGAGATGCTGTTGGAAATACAGTAGC
This sequence comes from Ancistrus triradiatus, assembly GCA_025084515.1. NCBI lineage: Eukaryota > Metazoa > Chordata > Actinopteri > Siluriformes > Loricariidae > Ancistrus > Ancistrus triradiatus. Next base: position 102,434 of record JAJAGP010000908.1, on the reverse strand, counting down.
TTTGTACTGCATCAAACCATCCACAAGTCATTCATATTCAGTGAGCTGAGAGCTGGTCATGACCAGAAACAGGAGTCTGACTTTTGACTCGACTTTACTCCTGAGGAATAAAGCAATGCATTGATAACCAATGGACTCAGCAGAGTGAGACACACTTTTCTTTTTCCTTTGCTGTGAGACAGTATTATGTGGGGTGGCACTGTGGTGCAGTGTTCACCACTGTCGCCCCACAGCTCCAGAGACCCGGGTTTGAGTCTTAGCCTGGACATGGAGTTTGCATCTTCTCCCCATATCTGTGTGGGTTTCCTTCGGATACTCCAGTTTCCAGGATTCCAAAGGCGTGTGTTAGGTCAGCAGTCTTCTCTGTAGTGTGTATGTGTGTCCAGGGGTGGTTCTTGGCCTGTTCCTCCGACCCCAGCACCCTCCCTTCCAACACGGAATTGAATTAAGCAGTTATGAAAAGTAAGGAAAAACTGATCACCATCAATCTATTTCTTTACTGCACTGTATTGGGATGTAAATAAACATCCCAATACAGCATCAAAAACAGCCTTGAAACTACAGTGGTACCTCGGTTCTTGCCATTAATTAGTTCCAGAAGGCTTGTCTAGAACCAAAAATGAGGAGTACTTGGCAAATTTTTCCCATAAGGAATAATGTAAATTGAATTAACCCGTTCCAGACCCCCAGAAAGTCCACATGTATAAGGAATTATATGCTTTAATGGAGTCATATTCTACAGGTGCTCCCTGATTTATGATGGGGATATGCTTCGACAAAACCATGATAAGCTAAATGTATCATGAACCGATGATGTTAGTATAGTCTATACTGTATTATAGCGGAGCCGACCTTATCTAAAACACTTGTACATTAACCTACAGTTTTCCAAAATTATTTTCACAAAGCTTTATTTTATGATAGTGTTGAAAATCTCATGTAATTGAGTGAAAGCGAAAAGTAAGTGCAAAACACTTGGTGAACTCGGAGCGCTAGCTGCTAATGCTATTTGCTCAGTCTGAAAGTGATCCGGAGGACTCGGTCCTTGATTTCCTTTCGGTTTGCTTTCAGTTGGTTGTAATAATCAACTATTTAAAGGACCCATGGAGACTTATTTGCACTAAGAATACAGTACTGTAAATGTAAATATAAAGAAAAACACGATAAACACAGCGGAGGTCTTCACTGAATCGTTTGGGAATCATGAATCGTCAATCGAGTTTCAGCTGGAATGAGTCGTACGGCTCAACTCATACAAGTTTAAGCAAGTGTGCAGAGTACCGAGCAAACGACTACAACTGAGACCATTTTTGTAGTCAAAAACTGTCAAGAACCGAAATAGACAAGTTCGGAGAACCAAGGTTCCACTGTATATAGCCATTCTGATTAGTGCATTAATAGCCAATAACATTCAAGTTAAGCAAAACAAATACGTCTACTTTGGTGTTTTTTACTGCTTTATTCATATGGCTTGTTGAGGGGAACATATTTTTTGTGTTTGTATCTAGGGGTGTGTGATGTTGACAAAAAAAGGATTTTTTTTATATTTGATAACGATAAATAGGCGATACTTCTAAAGTATTTAAAAGTTGTTGGAATCCATCTCACTCACCCGCCTGAACTGGCACTGCGACTTTTGTGATGTAATTGGTGACAGCATTTGTTTTGTCTTGCCATCTGTTGATTTTCTTGTGTAAGGCAATTCTTTGCTTGGCTGGGTTAGGCCTGTCATGTACAGCCGACTCCCGAAGTTTGTGAAAATCTTCATGTTCTGCTATTGTTGGGTATCGTGTGTATTTTATAGATTCTGATTCTGCTCACGTCCTGGGTTCGATCCCAGGGTGGAGAGGTCTGGGTCCTTTCTGTGTTGAGTCTGCATGGATTTACTCCGGGACTCCTCCCACGGTCCAAAGACATGCCTTAGGTTAATTGATTACACTATATTGGCCCGACCTGTGTGCGTGTGTGATTATTCTTGATGTAACCTTGTGTGTGTTGCTGAAATGGCCATCGGTGCTAGTAGCGACTTAACATAACCCCCTCCCACCCAAAAACAAACAAAACTGATTCTGCTCATCGATTCCAGTTCTTTTTGATTCCAGAATGGTGAAAAAAAGGTACCAAATGTGTAGGTACAAAGAATATCTTAATTTTTGTCTCTTTCAACTATGTGATTCCTGAATATTAGCCTTTGTTTGTACTGGATATGCTAGTGAGGTGCTAGCGCTGTCTGTGGAGCTGGCTAATGCAGCATTTGGGCTAGGAGATCGCAGGCACCGCTGAGGCTCAATATCATGCTCTTGCCTTAGATGCTTTGCCATGTCGGAGGTGCAACCTCCTTTACAACTTTCCACCCATAGTCATTTTTTTTTCCTCTCACAAGGAGCCAAGCCTTTGAGCGCTTTTGAGCATCCATCTTCCACTAATGAAAACAAAACATAATTTTGCATTAATTGTGTATTTGAAGCATAAAAAGCATTAGTAGGAATTTTGGAATTTGAATACATGATTTTTGCAGATTGCTAAACAACACGATAGTACTGTAGACGATACATTTCGCACACCGTTATGTGTAGCTCACATTTAATTGTCTCATGCCAGGAGCAGTCACTGAGAATGAACGTGTCTTTCTTTAAAACTGCATGTCACTCCTTTGCGTATGGAACCCCATGATACCTGATTTGTGTCAAGTTTATTCTATTGTAGTTTACAGCACCCTTGGTTGAAAAATAAATTTGTGTCCAACCAGTGCATCACTAATGGTGTCTTCAGAGGTGTTACATAATATGTAGTTTGAGAAGCGGCCCATGTCAGTGTTGTCGAGGAACTTATGAATTAATACCACGGTTTCAGAGATAATTACAAGACTGTCAAATTTTTGTTGCCCCCAGCTCTCGACAAAACTCTGACAGGTCTTCATGGAAAACTCTATTTTCTAATAAGTATTGCGCTAGGTGGATTTCTGTCATTTGTAACTGTAGTTGTGCCATTATGTATCATAATCAAGACCGTGCACTGGGAAAGCCACTGGCAAAACTAAAAAAGAGGGGAAAAGTGCTGGAATTTACCTCAAGCAGTGTCTTCACGACAGAGCATCTGTTTTTTCGGACAGATACACATAGATGCCGCATTGGTCTCTTGAGTCTGTTGCTGCGATACATCAGAGCCTATAGTGGTCCAGGCAATTAAACCAATTAAGCTGCAGTTTGTCTGGATAAAAAGCACTATAACATTTACATTTCTCTAGCAGTTTCAGTGACTTGATCATATAATATAATAAGGGTTTATGAGCTACATGGAGTACTAAAAAAGTACTGTCTCTGGTTACTTCCAGTCACCTTAGTTATAATTGCTGCTAGATGCTGAAGAGAAGAGAGTGTAACAGCGTAAGGCTTACATGAACTGAATTACTAATTTGGGGATTTTCTCATTCTTATAAACTTCTCGTAAAAACTCACTTTTCTCAAGCATGGCTTTGGCTTATTTGCCTTGGTTCATACTTGTGGATAATTGAATGCACATGAATTGTGTAGAAAGTTTACATTGCGGAAGTGGCTTTTTCAGTCTACTTCCCTGTCATTTTTGCTTTTCTTGTGCTCTCAACGTTTAAGAAGAATGGAACAAAATCAGCAAACCTAAATTAAAAAGAGTGAGACAGCCAGTCTGCTTTCTATAATTTTATAACTGTTAAAGGATACAGATATACTCCAATTATACAACCAGTTACAGAGAAAGGGAATTCTAAGATCAAATAAGACACACCTTTATTGAACTTCAGGCGGTAAATTCAGGTGTTACAGAAGCAGACCTGTAACATATTTACATGATATGGTACAATTATAGTACAGTAGTGTAAATGGTGTGGAATGTAAGTAGGGGTGCATCGCGACGTGATGCAAAAATGCCATGATGTGCATTGTGGAGTATGCATACATCACATGCATACTGTTTATTATGCCATCTTCATCCCCAATTGCATTTTTTTTGAACACCAGAAGGTGCAATCATATATAATTGTCCTATATACATTTAAAACCCTGAATTTCTTTTAATTGCAGGGATCTACAGATTCGTTTTGTTTTTCATACAATTATCTTGAATTGTTACTCTTCACAAATAAAAATGATTGTTTTTGCTCAGTAACTTAAGGTATCTATAGTATAGCATTTTGTTCACAATTTTAAACACAATCTGTCTGTTTCCAGTCATTTATTTTAATTGCATGGGACTAAAGTTTCTATGTTTAAAACTTATACAAGAAAATGTGAATTGTTTTTACATTGTTTACACTTCAGAAATAAAACAATGTCTCTTCGAATCGCTAAAATCATGTTAATATTATACATACACCTCTGTCACCCCTTCGCTGAAGGCTTTGAAGGGCCTGAGTGCACGTCACTGGTATAAATATTATAAACTGTAGTCTAATATAGTAGTAATATAATAGTAAATAGTACATGTAGTGTAGATAGTAGTATAAAGTTTGTGTAATATAGTAAATAATAAAAATAGTAGTATATAAGTAGTACAATAATGTGAAAGTACAAGTAGTATACTAATAGGATAATATAATAAAACAAAATAATGTAAGAAAAATAGCATAGGTATACATATATCATATGGCGTGATTAATTTGGGGTTGCCAGATACAGTGAGGATAAAACCCACTTTTTCCATTGACTTTAGTAGGGGGTTTTCTCACTGTATCTGGCAACCCGGAATTAATCTCATCGCGGAATTGAAGGCAGCGAAACGCCATCGAACACTTTGTGGAGACTCTGAAATAGATTATATACACGAGTAAATGATTAATTTGATTATTTAATATTAAAGTTTGAAGTTCATGTCACATATGTATGAGATTATTGCCTATTTGAAAAGTAGAAATTCATTTACTGCCTGAGTCATGTAAACCCGGAGTTTATAAGTAGTACACAAATGTAAGAGTACTAGTAGTATAATAATAGAATAATAAAAAAGTAATATAAGAAAAATAGCATAATACAGGTATACATATATAAATACAAATGTAATGAAGACATGACTGGGATAATATGGCGGCGAAGTTAACGCTCGATCCACCAATGAAGCGTCTACGTGTACACGTCTGTATTTTTAACTGCTACAGGAATATGCCCAGTAGCACCCAGATATTTTGTGGCTCTTCAGACATTGTTTCTTTTGCCCCCAAGCACCTGTTTCTTAAAAATGTCTCTTAAAATAATGTTACATTCCATCAGTGCAACATTTTCAGCTTTGCAGATCCGGCTTGCAGAATCAGTGATTACTTTATAAAGCGAGTTCACAAGGAGGAGAATCATGAGGGCAAGTGAAACAGTGTGACATCTGATAGGCAGTTTAAAAGAATGAATTCACCTTCTGGACCTCCCCAAAAATGTTGTTCTTGCAAAAAGTACCAGCTGAGGGCACGGTACACGTGCACGTGTGTACACATGATCAGGATGGCACCACCTCCGCCTCATTTTGAGCCAGCAAAATCCCTGAACACTAAATATTTAATTTGCTTGCGGCCAGCAGTGTAAACTGGGAACACCCACTCACAGTCAGTAAACAGCGATTTGGGTACCATTAGGTGAAAAATCACTGCACCTGCATAGAGTTAGCATGACGTGTAGTATTTTAACATTGCTTATATAGGAATAACAAAGACAGTGATGTATTAACCGACACCAATGTAATATTAATAATAGTCTAATATTTTCTTGGGTACGGTCAGTAGGTCAGTACTGATTTGATCTGTGGGTTATGGCACCATCGATTGTTCTTTCACTTGTATGTATGGGTATATATTCAAGTCAATGCTCTGCTTCATTGAAGCTCTGCTGCACCCCTTCATAATGCTTTGAGGACAGATGGAAGCCATGAACACTAGTCTTCAGTCCGTGTTGGCTATGTGTTCTCTTTGGCCAGGCAGCACTGCCAGCCTACAGGCAGTGCCAGGGGACAGAGGGCCATGTGCCACAGACCGGTGGGTATTAGATTATGCTGAAACAGATATTATCGATGCATGCTCCACTGCTAGACTAGGTCGAGTTTCCCTAAAGAGAAAAATGCAAAGTGATGGTGAACTGTAATGTCTGTACTGATTTGGCACTGTCAGTACAGAACGTGGCATATTTCAAAGCAGGCCACTCTCTTTTTGATCAGCAGCTTTGTATTGTCATTCCGTAAATTTACACATGCCATAGAATATAGTGCATCTAATGTAATGGCAATGTCTGGAATTTCTTTATTCAAGCAGATATGAATTCCACGTAGCCCCAAATCTATCTTTACACTATAAGAGAGCTTAAGGTGCATTTCCACTGCAGGAACTTTTTTCAGATGCCAAGAAGCTTTTTTGTACTCAGATATATCAAACAATTAATACAGGTATGTGCTGTTTAACGACTGCATTACGTTCTATGAAACAGGTCGTTGACTGATATGGACATTGGCCAGACATTACCATAGTCAGAGTTTTTTTATGTTACTTTAATGTAAATATAAACGGTATTTTCAAGAAAACTATGTGAAAACCATACATAAAGGCATCAGTGATTCTGCTGAAAACACGAGTGATTGATGAGTGACTTAAACGACTGATACTTTTGTTCAACGGAATCCAAAAATGCATTGATTGACAGTATTACAAACAACATGGAAGATCAGCCAGATAAAAGAAAGACTCGGCGTATAAATGTGAACCAGTTTAAAAACTCCCTGAAAGTTATAAGGAAGAAACCTTGGGAGGACCAAGACATGTTTACATTTACAGCCTTTAGCAGATGCCCTTATCCAGAGCGACTTACAGTTGATACAATCTTACAATCCAAGCAATTGTGGGTTAAGGGTCTTGCTCAAGGACCCAACAGTGGCAGCTTGGCAGAGGTGGGATTTGAACCCTGGACTTTTTGGTCCATAGTCCAGTACCTTAACCGCTAGGCTTGTTGTCTATGGCAACAAGCCCAAAAGAAGCGAAATGGCTCAAAAAAGCCCAAAACAGGCGACCCACAACAACGTGAGAGTGACTACTTAATCAGTTAATGAACAATAATAATAATGCATATTTTCCTTTTTACTTTAGTGGCTGAACAAACTCAACTTCCAGGAATATTGGAGAGAGAGTCATGATTAGAAAGCAAGTCCAAATTAGAAACTACACTTTAGAAACAAGTGCCAAAACCCTACAACACTCAACTACCAATATTTGTAAGCAACTTTATTGAAAAATAAGCCAAAAGTCACTTAGAATGCTGGATCTGCCAACCTTGAAACAAATGACGAATTTCCTCTCTTAAACTCCCACCTCTGCTCGTCAGGCTGCAGCGTTGATTTTCTGTCGAGGTTGTCAGCTGTTTATGGCCACAACATCCAGAGTTGAAAGACAGATTTTTATTTCCTATTATAATTTATTATAATTGTTCAGCCCTTAGTCATCAAAGTGAACGAACCTTAAACAGCTCTTACCAGTACTATTAATTTTTGCAAATTAATCTGTTTTTCATTTGATGAGTTCCCCCTACAGGTCATTTTCTTCTCTTAGGATGAAGGTTATCCCTAGATGAGCAATCACAAAAATTGGGAGATGCAGGAACAGCATGACTAGATTAAAATCCTAGGGCAGAATGGCATGCTAATTTACATGTGTATCCTACCTAACGTACCTCAAGTAAACAACCTGGAAATGCCATTAGCTTTAAAAAAGCATCAGCAACCATCTGTGAAGCTCAGCCTAAGGCAGCTGAGAAAGGCAAGTTCATGGACCCTCGAAATCCAAGCTGCATACCTTCTTGTGCCCTCAAAACCCAATCTGCAAATCCAACCTTTCATACAAAGACGAGGTATACATCAAATGTACTTGAATGAATGAAACATTGAAAAGACCAAACAGGTGAGTTGCATTAGGAACATTTAAAGTGGAAGTTTCCATTTAGACTCCATTTATTCTGGTCAGAGTTGCGGATGTCAGAGGTCTACCCTGGAATTTATTGGCGAATGTGAAAGTGCTCCCATGATGGTACGCCAGGGGGTTGACGCCCATTTCATCTCTTACCTACATTTACATTTATGTCATTTAGCAGATGCCCTTATCTTACAGCTGGTACAGTCTTATAACCCAAGCGTTATGTTTACATTTATTCATTTATTTAATGTTATTTAATGTTTATTTAATCCGCATCAGTGGCCATGTTCAGCGACACACACAAGGTTACATCCATACACAAGGTTATATCAAGACACGTCACTCATACACTCAAGTCAGTGTCAATTTAGTGTAGTCAGTTAACCGAACATGCATGTCTTTGGACTGTGGGAGAAAACCGGAGTACCCGGAATAAACCCACGCAGACACGGGGAGGACATGCAGACTCCACACAGAAAGGACCCAGGCCACTCCACCCAGGATTGAACCCAGGACCTTCTTGCCGCGATGCTACCCACTGAGCCACCGTGCCGTCCTATAACCCAAGCAATTGTAGGTTAAGGACCCAATGGTGGCAGGGGCCTTCCGGTCCATAGTCCAGTACCTTAATCGTTAGGCTACCTAAGTCCCGATGTCTCCGAGCCACAGGAGCTGAATTAAGATCTGTTGGAGCTATTGGATATTTTGATTGAGACAATCTAAAATAGCAGCAAATTTCATTCAGCTATCTATGTGGATGGGTTTACAGCAGTAAAATAAAATACTGTGTGTATGTATATATGTATATGTATATGTATGTGTATATATATATATATATATGTATATGTTATTATAATATATTATATTAGAGAGAGAGTCTCTCTCTCGTCTTTCTCATCCTCGGGGTCATCTCTCTCCTCTCTCGTCCTCCCCCCCCCCTCCCCCCCCCCCCCCCACCCACCCCCCCCACCCCCCCCCCCCCCCCGCCCCCCCCCCCCCCCCCCCCCCCCCTCTCTCTATGCTGCTAATATATATAGATATAATATATATATATATAATTAATATATATATATTTTATACACACATACCATATTACACACACACACAATCGTGAAGTGGAACGAAATTTATAGATATTTTTAACTTTTTTTGGAAATAAAAACTGAAAATGGGCGTGCAAAATTTTTCGCCCCCTTGCGTAATGTAGCGCCACCTGTTGCTGCAATTACAGCTGCAAGTCGCTTGGGGTATGTTTATATCAGTTTTGCACATCGAGAGACTGAAATTTTGCCCATTCTTCCTTGCCAAACAGCTTGAGCTCAGTGAGGTTGGATGGAGAGCCATTTTGTGAACATCAGGTTTCAGCTCTTTCCCAATTCTTGATTGATTGCAGGTCTGGACTTGGCCATTCTAACACCTGATCCGTTTATTGTGACCAATTCCATACTTTTGCAGGCACTGTAGATGCATATATGTGTGTGTATATGTGTATATGTGTGTGTATATGTATATGTATGTATGTGTGGTGTGGTGTGTGTGTGGGTGTGTGTGTGTGTTGTTAATATATATATATCTATATATTATCCAGAGTGACTTACATGAACTGTCTTACCATCCAAGCAATTGTGGATTAAGATCTTTGCTCATCGGACCCAACAGGGGCCTTCCAACATTATTTGAAGTAAAAATCTATATTTATCAAAAAACCGATGAGGAGAGGGAGGCTAAGAGGGGAAATGAAACGGGGCAATAGGGAGGGAAATAGAAGAGGGAGGAAAAGGGCGGAAGAGGAAGGCAGGAGAGAGGGAAGGGTAGGAAGTGAACGGAGAAAGGGTGGGGAAAAAGAAGTGCCAGGGAAAAACAAAGGAGGGAAAAGGGGTAGGGATCAGACAGGAAAGGTGAATAAAAGGGAGGGGAGGGGTAGCTAGGTGAAGGTGGAGCAGAATTTTACGGGAGTGGAAGGTTGACAGGGAATGTGAAAGGCGTGATCAATAAAGAAAAAAAATAGGGGGGTAGGGAGCGAAGTGAGTAAGCAAAAAGGGGTAATGGGGGGAAAAAAAAAGGAATCTAGAGAAGAGTTGCGGACAAGTGAGTGGCGAGAGCTCTCTTTCTCCCTGTTTAAAATCATGTCCTTGGCTGTGTGAGTCAGTGCCACTTTGGGTCTTGAGCAAGGCCCTTTAACACACAGTTGCTTGGATTGTCGTAAGTCACTCTGGATAATGGCGTCAGCTAAATGACGTCAGTGTAAACACCTGAATTTGGCCTCGTTGCTGCCTTAAATGGCTGGCTATTTTGTCCCCCGTTTTCAGACGTATCCTGCTAAATAATGAAATGCGAAACCTAGCAGCAAACCCTCAGAGGGAATCAGGCCCTTTCCGTCCACCCCCCACTGATTTGCCGTCATCTCACCAGGTCGTTATTTGCTAAAGTATTTGGACTTGCAGCCGTTTGTTTAAAGCTTCTTCTGGGTCAACTTTCTCCTGGGAGAATCATTAACACTCGCTCGCATTGCCATTTATTTCTCTCCCTTAATCCACCCCTCTGTGACTTGAAGCCTTTCTCCTGTTATCCAGTTTGGAGTATTTAAACCACTGGAGGAAATTGTTTGTGTGCAGGGTGCAGTTTGTGGAAGCATATATAATTGGCATGCCTTGCTCACACTGAAAAAATCTCGATGCATGTGTCTGCGCTTGAGAGGGAGGGAAGTCTGTTGCACTACTTTTTTGTACTTTTGGTGATGTTTTGAGGCTCAGGATGCCTGTATACCTCAGAGAGATGAGGGGGTAGGAAATGAGAACGATGGAGAGAGAGAGAGAGAGAAAGCGGGAACATGAAAAACAGCAAGGAAGGAAGGATGAGGGAGAAGTGAGAGCGAGAAGTTGGGGCTCTTTATGCTGAGCAGCACTGATTAAAATAATCTGCAAAAACTCATGATTTGCAGTTGGCGTGATGGTCTCGCTAATGCTCTCGACCTCATCCCTCTTGCAGGGGCTGTCTCATGTAACAGTGGTCGATGGGGAGAGCTAGTTCAGCTTCGTCTATGTGCATGTGACAGAGAGAGAGAGAGAGAGGGAGGGAGAGAGAGATTTACTGGTAGTTTGTTTATGAATTATTAACAGGCTCCTGAGAGGACTTGTGTACCTCAGCGATTGTTTGGGAGACAATACAGCATTTCCTGCCATCTTTCTTCCTGTCTCTCTTCCCCGTTCATTCATTTTCATTCATTTATAATGCTTTATTGGCAAGACTGTCATTATGTAATGTTGCCAATGCTCACACACATGCTGCATTACGATTACATCATGCCTTACAGCACTTAAAATGAAGCATAATGACCAATAGAAAAAATGACGCCGTTTGCAAGCAGTCCTAATGCTGACTGGAGCATTCTTGCAAATGCAATGTCCAGTAATCAGTGTGCTGGTAGCAAGAAAAGAAGCACCAGTCCAACCCCGAGCATTTCAGGGCAGTTTTTTCTGGCACTTAGCCCCATTGTCTACTGATGTAGGACGATTTCAGGTAAATTGAGTCATCGGGCAAAATGGTCCATTTAACGATGGAGCATCTGAGCACTTTAAATGTCTGTAGTCATTTAGTTTAAATAAGGTCACATTTTTGCCACGACGTGATGGTTTTACAACCCCAAATCAGAAACTGTTGGAACAGGATGGAAAATGCTAATTACAAATGAATTTATGACTAAACATCCATACCTGCATTTCAAGCCTGTAACACATTCCCAAAAAGTTGGGACGGAGGCAATTAAGGGCTAGAAATGAGGTAAAAAATATAAGTAATAAAAAGAAATAATAATAAAAAAGTAAAAAATAATGACGTGATTTCAAACAGGTGATGCCAACAAGTGATTCTAATCATGATTTGGTACAATAACATTACAGTATTCACAAAAACCTGAGCTTTTTAGGAGTAAACAGGGGCAGTGGATCTTCAGTTTGTCAAGAAATGATTGAGAAAATTACTGAAATGTTTAAAACAATGTTCCTCAAAGAAACATTGGAAGGGATTGGCATATTTCTCTTTCTATAGTGCATAATATTATTAAATGATTCAAGGAATCCGGAGGAATTTCGGTTCGTAAATGGAAAGTGTGCAAGCATAAGCTCTGGTCACTCAGACGGCACTGCATTGGAAAATTATCTAATATATATTCGTGAGTGCCAAAAGTATGTGAACCCCCACCCCCCCTCGATGCAGTAAACAGGCCCCAAAAACCATGATACTACCACCCAGTGTTGTGCGTGAATGTGAACGAGTTCAAAAGACGCGTTCATTGAACACGCTCATTTTTTCGTGAACGTTGAACTGAACGCAACAAATTTTTTAATAAAGAACTTGAACATGAATTAGTTCACATTATGTGTCATGAACGGCAGACATCACTGTAAATGAACGTTGGAATTTGTTTTCCATTGAAAACTGAGTGACATCTGTTTTCTCTTTTGAAACGCAACGAGAGAAAGTTTTTCCCTCCTGTATTCTTGCTGGTGCAGCTTAAATCATGTATTACCAGACAGAAATGGTTTGACATTGTGTGCGCAATGCATTGCGGGCAACGTAGTGTCCGGCTGAGAATAGTTAACATACTGGCTAGTTAATAACATACTGGCTTCCGCACGACGTTACCCGTGATGAATTGCAGCAGAGCGGGGTAGCCATAGCAACGCCGCGTACACAATTGCAGTGTTCATGAGCAAATGTCACAATGAGCAGCTTCAAGAACGTATAGTGATTTCTAGCTTGTAGTGTGAAAAAAAGTATTTATTTGAATATCTCACGAAAAAAGTAAAATGAACTGAACTTTGAACTAGTTCAGAATTAAAATTGTGAACTTTGAACGTGAACTGTTCACTTTGAGCATGTATGAACTGAACTTGAACTAGTTCAGAAAAGCTGTGAACTGGCACAACACTGCTACCACCACCATGTTTCACAGATAAGGATTCTTATGCTGGAATGCATTGTTTTCATTTCTCCGAACATAACGCTTTTCTACTAAACCACAAAGTTCTGTTTTGGTCTCATCCGTCCACAAAACATTCTTCCAACAGGCTTCTGGCTTGTCCACATGACCTTTAGTAAACTACAGACCAGCAGCAATGTTCTTTTTGGAGAGCAGTGGTTTTCTCCTTGCAACTCTGCCGTGCACACCATTGTTGTTCAGTGTTCTTCTCATGGTGGACTCATGAACATTAACATTAGCCAATGTGAGAGGCCTTCAGAGGCTTAGAAGTTACCCTGGAGTTCTTTGTGACCTCGCCAGCTATTTCACGCCTTGCTCTTGGAGTGATCTTTGTTGGTCGACCACTTCTGGGGAGGGTAACAATGACCTTGAATTTCCTCCATTTGTACACAATCTGTAGTCCAAACTCGTTAGAGATGGATTTGTAACCTTTTCCAGCCTGATGAGCATCATCAAATCTTTTACTGAGGTTCTCAGAAATCTCCTTTGTTCGTGCCATGATACACTTCCACAAACGTGTTGTGAAGGGCAGACTTTGATAGATCCCTGTTCTTTAAATAAAACAGGGTGCCCCTCACACCTGATTGTCATCCCATTGATTGAAACCACCTGACTCTGCTAATTCTACAGGTTCACATACTTTTGCCACTCACTAATTGGATAATCTTCCTAAATAAATAAATGACCAAGTATAATATTTTGTCTCATTTGTTTAACTGGGTTCTCGTTATCTTCTTTTAGGACTTGTGTGAAATGATGATGTTTTAGGTCATATTTATGCAGAAATATAGAAAATTCTAAAGGGTTCACAAACTTTCAAGCACCACTGTACTTTATCATAAAATAAGCTTTATGTGAATGGTTTTGCCCAACTGTAGTTTAATGTAATTTTTTAAGCATAAAGTTCGCTAGGCACTACGATACTCCTGCACTCGGCAGTGTGCGACATGGGGAGTCACGTGACAGGAGTGATGAGCTCTGGGAAATGTAGTGAGGAAAATCCGTGGTTGCGGGTCACTACGCTGTGATATTGTGATATTACCCTTATGATGGATTTGTCGGAACGTATCCCATCGTGAATCGGGGAGTACCTGTATGTTAATTTAATGTAAGTGCCTGGTTATAAAACAGGTTTTGACACGAGCACTTATCACTACCCATGCTGGACACATGTCAGTTAGGTTACATGGAGTGACTTATTGTAAATTATGCATAGGGTTCATAGCAGTTTGCTTAAGTGGTACTTCTGTGTGGTGTTTTAGCTTTATGTGTAACCCTCTAGTACTGTAGCAGCACTGTAATGAGGGTGGATGAATTTAGCCTAGAGCATCAAACCACCCAGGCACAGAACCATGGAGGGTATCAGCTCTGTAACTAACGACCTGTTCTTATGGGATCAATATGGGGGAAATTCTCTGAATTTTGAATTTGGTCTTGTATTGCAAACAGAAACATGAGATTACTGCAGCCTTGTAGCACACAGAGTACAAAAGACAGATATGAAACTGTCAAGGTTGCTGACAGGCTCACAAATAGCTGTGTGTGTTTAGGTTTCTTTGTGACAGGGTCTCGAGGAAAGGTCGCACTGTGTGTTAAGTGTACTGCATGTCTTTTATTCTCCTAGTGTGCAAGGCCCTTCATTTTATTTTAAGTTGTATTATTCATAGCTAATTATGTCACATGTACAATGCCAAAGCCTGGTTTATAACGACTGTGACTGTAAATAAACCTAAAATGTAACAATGCATGTGTTAACATTAAAATATCTGGTCATTCAGAGATGAAAACATCTCTACACATACTACACAAGCATGCTCATGGTCTTGTTTTAAATCTATGATTCAGAGTTACAGTCTGATACCCCTGCAGAATACAGAGTAGATTTGGTTTCTATTATTTATAATATAAGTTTACATAGGTAGTAACATTCTAGATTTACTGAATCCACATGTACCATGCCTTCAACTGACGCAGCACTCTATGGATAAAAGTATTGGGACACACCTCTTAATCAGTGCCCCTCAATAGACCATCCATATTTTTGGCATGAATTTAGATTGGGATGTCATAAGAGCTCCTGTAGGTGTGACGTGTAGATGTCCCAATACTTTTTTTTCCCTTATAGTGTATTTTATGAGTTATAATACTGATATAAGTAAAGAAAATTAAAGTTATCTTTTCAGCTATGTTATTTATTTGTTTGTTTAACGTCTGGAGAAACACTTTTGTAAAAGTGCAGCCTTCTCTGATACGTTTCTACATTTCTTCTGCTACTTTGTGTAGCCATGTCATGATGTTTTTAATTTATCCAGCCAGTAATTTGTGGACAGCTGTCCTACAAAGCCTGTACCAACATGCATCGTGGGGGCACAAGGCTTTTGGCATATGTTGCGTGTCATGCCCTCCTCATTATGTCTGAGCTGCAATCTTTTCTCTCTCTCTCTCTCTCTCTCTCTCTCTCTCTCTCTCTCTCTCTCTCTCTCTCTCTCTCTCTCTCTCTCTCTCTCTCTCTCTGCGGCCTGAGCATGTGGTGTTTTGAGAGCAGGGGTTGGCTTTGTTTGGACACTCATGTTTTGCTTCGGCTCATGTTCACTTGTGTACTGGTGTGTTTGCTACGTCTGTAAAGTCCCCAGCCCCAGTGTTGCCAAATAAACATCAAAAAACAGGATTAGCGAATACTGCAGATATAGTTGTTAGAACACCGTGGGATGCCATGTCAGCATTTTTAACACCGGTTATGAATTGTGTTCAGTATGATAGGTCTTGCAATCTCTCTGCTAAGCAGATCATTGAGACATTGAAACTGTTATGATCAAAAATCATCATATCACCCAACTAGACATGCATCGATTGCGCCCTTTCCGATTTCTGATTTTTTAAAGATATGATCGTCTGATTCCGATTTTGGCCGATTCCGATTTTCTTTCTGTTTAAGAATTATAAATGACATTGTATAGAAACATGTTTGTTCAACTTTTCTTTTAATGGAAACTTCTTCACTGCTAAAGAAAAATAGCAGGTGCTTCTGGCTTGTGCCTGGCTCTAAGCTCTCACTAGCTTTAGCTTTAACCTCTTTGCCTTTGTTAGCTTTGTGAAATTTCACATATTCAGCAGGGTGATGCTGTTTTATAAACATTTTATTAAATTCGTTGTTGCGAACATTTTCGGAGATTTTCGCCATCCATGTATTGCAAACAGCACTCTCTGAAGAGCTTCCACATTGAAGACATGGCTGTATCCTAAATACATGCCTACAATCTCATTATGATCCCTACCTTCTCTTTAGTACTGCGCTATTTAGGGAAACTGTTTAGTTGCCTAAATAGTACTCTGTGCTTCCTCATAATTAACATACATCAGCAGTGGTCTCCTAAACAAACCATGAGTGGCTGAGCTATGTTTAGAGCTCTGTAGGCTACATACATGACCTGAATTGAAGCACTGTGCTGCTTACATGTGCACAGCACAAGTTAAATGTGACTGGAAAAGAATCGGTTATATGAGACTAAAACTGATTCCAGTTACTGGCCGATCGTTACGGTGCATCTCTACACCCAAACCATTCACACACTACTCACTGGTGAGCAGCAGTAGCAAAACTTTTTTTCCCAAATCCATGGCGAAATCTGCCTGTAACATTAGGGAGATCTGCATGGGGAATGGACAAAAGTGATCAGGGAACCATTGAGTTGGGTGAAAAGCAGAAGGTTATTCTGCCTGGAATTTTCTCAGAGGAGCAAGAGAGAAACACTGACATGGCTAATCCACTGTGTAGCACTTCTAAAATATTAAATTACATGTAGGCTTTTAGCAGATGCCCTTATCCAGAGCGATTTGCAAGTGACAAGCAATTGACTTGCAATCCAGGCAATTGTAGGTTAAGGGCCTTGCTCAAGGACCCAACAGTGGAAGCTTGGCAGAGGTGGGATTTGAACCCTGGATTTTTTGGTCCTCATCTACATCTAGCAGATGCCCTTATTCAGGGCGACTTATAACTTATAGAATCTTAACAATTACAACTGTTATAATCTAAGCAATTTTGGGTTAAGGGTCTTTCTCAAGAACCCAACAGTGGCAGCTTGGTAGAAGTGGGATTTGAATCCAGGATTGTCTGGTTCATTGTGTAGTACCTGAACCTCTAGGTAACCACGGTTCTCATGTAAATCAAGTCCCGCCTGGATAGGGGGCTTAAGAGTAGTTGTAATGTGGAATATGTTTAACTTAGTTTTAGACAGAAATATACTTGTACTACTTTATTTCACTCGTTGTTTCTTGGTTTTTTTATGTGGCAGAATGTCAGTGGCCTTTCACCTGTGGCTTGTAATGCAGTTCAGAGTCGTTTAGTTAACACAGTTAGGGATGCACTGAATATTCGGCAACCGAAATTATTCGGCCGAAAATGGCAAATAAAAGCGCTTTCTGTCTTCGACCGATTAAGTGTAAAGACCGAATAATTAATATCGTACAATGACATTTATGATGACGAGATCTTGACTGAACGAGCTAGCGCTTTACCGAGTGCTCATCGGGTCTGTCTCTTTACCCAGTGAGTGCCCTTGCTGCCTACGTCCTATGTGGGGCGTTTTCTTTGTAAAGCTTCCTAACCGACAATGGAACCCTAAAACTGGTTAATGAGACAGAATACTGTGTTACTGGTTGCGTCACCGATTGTTTACGCCGTTTAACGAAATTTTAATCTCTCAAGACTTCTTTTTGGAGGAACAGCGTAACTCAAGAGGATCAAATAACATGTAGCTAATATTAGGACTAACATGAGGGAAATGTAAAGACTTCGGTATGAGATCTGTGGTTTAGCACATTTAACTGGTACCTGGTCATAAATTAATTGATTAAAACTTGCAAGAGACAAAGTATTAATATGTGAAATTCATAACAAGTACATTTACATGATTACATACATATTTAACACCCGAGACACAACAACAGGTGCAATGTAATTCAACCATTTTATTTTCAAGTCTTCCACATAGTCCTGCAATTAAATGTGATACCTATGTAGGTTCAAACTATTTTAAAATAAAGGGGAAAAACATTTAAATAATTTTATAATGTTTAAACATTTTTGTTTTGTTAAGAAAAATCTTTAAATAGAAATACATTTAGGCTATTTAATTGATGCAATGGTGAAAAAAGTGGCAAAATGAATGAAAAACTGAGAAAAGCTGTAGTTGGCCTTTGAAGATCTCTGCATACAGTATATACAGTGGAATGGAATCTCAACAGTCGAGAAATTAGAGCAGTGCTCACTGACGTTTTAGTTTAACCAAGCTTCAGGGTGTGGTAATAAAGCACACACGCATACATCAGCAGTGTTGGAGTGTGGCGTGTGTGTGTTGCAGGTGTTAAGAGGCGGCGGTGTTGTCTGTGGGGTCATTACAGGAGTTGATGGGAAGATACTCGCCAAGCTGCAGGCAGCAGAGCAAAACCAGCAGGCGTGTGGAGAATTCCAACAACACGTCACATCCAGTTTCCGTTTCCACAACAGCACTGCCCTTACACTCTTGTGCTGTCACAGCTGCTGCTGATTGTTTATCCTGCGTGTGTGTGTGTGTGTGTGTAACATTTGGCCATACTCTGTGGGAGAGTGTTAGGAATTACAGATCGGTTCTCTGTCACTCTACCTTCTTGACTTGGAGACCTCTTGTCAGTTTGACAGTCTGTAAGTCCTCCCATCCCCACTCAAGCTTGTCTGCTTACTCTTCCTCACTTTCTCACCTGTCTGTCTTCCCTGGGTACTTATAGCAGAGTGACGATGATTGATACACGTCTGTGGCTTTGCCTGAGCACTCCTTTTAGTGAGCATAGCTCATGTTTGTGCACTTTGTCCGAAAAGTTACTTGCTGTTCGTTTTTGCACTTAGCCAAGGAGATAAATTTATTTTAGGAGCTGTGTGTGTGTGTGTTTGTTTTTGGCAATCTGTGTGGATTTAAATACATACTGGAGTGAGTCAGCAGAAGAGGGAGAGGGTGTGTGTGCTAGAGATGGGTCAAAATGATTAACGAGGTTATCTGCTTTTTTTTTATTTCCATCTTTTTTTGCTGCTATTATCCCAAAGCATAAGCATAAACAGGGGTCTGATTAAGATGTTCATTAGAGATGTTCGTATTCGTTATTTTTCGCCACAGTGCATATCAAAGTACTTTAATAGTTACTCTTAAGTATCTACACTATGAAATACAGTGGTACCTCGGTTCTCGACTACCTTGGAACTTGTCAAATTTGGTTTTTGATGCATTTTGAGTAGAAAAATTTGTCTCAGTTCTCGTCGCTTGCTCGGTACTCGGTGCACTTGCTTACACTTGTATGAGTCAAACCACGTTTCAGCCAAAACTCGATTCAGTACACGGTGATTCAGTGATTCAGATTCAAAATAGCTGTCCGTTCTGTTGAGACGTGGTTTTCTTTATTTTAACATCGATTTACAGTACTGTATTCTTAGTGCAAATAAGTCTCCATGGGTCCTAAATGGTTAGTAATAAGAGCCAACCAAAAGGAAAATTTAATCCTCCAGAACACAGGCTGCAGTTAGCATTAGCAGCTTTGCAAGAGCCCCGTTTTCACCAAAAGAGTAAGTGTTTTGCTTTTACTTTTCACTTTAATCCATTACTCGGTAAATTACATGAGAATTTTCAACCCTTTATTATAAAATAAAGCTTTGTGTTAGTGATTTTGGCCAAGTGTAAGTTAATGTAAGTGTTAATGTGTAATGGGCTCCACTATGATACAGTATAGACTATATTAAACTCATCGATTCATATTCCATTTATCTTACGATGGATTTGTCAGAACATATCCCCATCCTAAATCAGGGAGCACCTGTGCAATGAAACTCCATTAATGCATATAATGCCTTATGCAGTGTGGATTTTCTGGGGGTCTGGAAAGGATTAAATCGATTTACATTAATCCTTATGGGAAAAATTTGCTCGGTACTCATCATTCTGGAACGAGATACCACTGTACTTGCATTTTCTAGACTTATTTATATACAGCTGTACAGTTGACTGTTTAGGAAAATGTTTGGGAACCCCCTGGACCTAGATGTCTGCAGCTACTACTCATGTGTGATCTTCATCCAAATCATATTAATAGACAAACACATTATGCCTACATTAATCATACACAAACCATTATACTTTTCATCTCATAATTAAATGCATTCACATTCACAGTCCCTGCCAAAATATATGAACAACTTGGCTAAGAGCTGCTTTTTTGGTGTTCCAATTAATGAGATTGGAGGTATGGATTGTAGAGGTGCCCTTCCCTTTAAGCAGTCTGCTCTTCTCAAGAAAGGTCTGTTCTTGTGTTGATCAAAACAAACTTAAGAAAAGCTGAGATGCTTGATGCAGAAATATGAATATAAAAGAAATATACAGTGGTACTTCGGTTCTTGTCATTAATTTGTTCCAGAAGGTTTGTCGAGTATCGAAGATAAGTACCGAGCAAATTTTTCCCATAAGGCATAATGCAAATTGAATGAATCCATTCCAGACCCCTAGAAAATCCACAGTGTATAAAGCATTATGCAGTAATGGAGCTGTATTATACAGCAGCTTCACTGAGCAAGGGCTATTGTGAATCTGAATCACTATGTATTGAATCATGAATGGTGAATTGAGATTTGGCTGAAATGACTCACAAGGCTCAACTCACAAGTTGAAGCAAGTGCGCCACGTACCGAGAAAACGATGAGAACTGAGACAAATTATTTTAGCCAAAGTGCATCGAGAACCAAATTCATGTTAATCTATACACCATAAGACAAACTATCTGCAAAAACTTTCCTTCGAAATGAGTAGACACCACAGCAAGAGTCAAACATGCAATGAAACTGAGGAAAAAAGCCAAGGGTAAAGGCAAAAAATGAGCAGAAATCCCCAGAAAAAGCCTCTATAATCTATGTAATGTCTAATGTTTGGTGTCCATTATTAGAAAAGCACTCCCAGTTCTCGTCCTCTAGCCCACCATCCCACAGACACCTGTGATTGAGTCTCGCTCCTTTTATCCTGGCTAAGCGCAAGTGGTATTTAGGCACTCCCTGGCATATGCCCATCATTTCCCTTGTAAGCCTGTTGATGGCATTCTCGGAGCTGTAGTTGCTGCCATGATGGCCCTTGAGGCCTTGAGACACCTGACTACAGCTGCCACTAAGCAACACTAAGCCATCCGTGTCGACTGTTCTGGGGAATGTGGGGGCTGTTTGCACATCCATGGTGGGCACCTGTAACGTCCTTGTGACTTGGGAGGTGACATGCCCAGTCAGCAGTCCCTGCAGTTACTGATGGTCGGCTTATGCCTGTCCTGCCCACGTCTCCAAACTTTGTCGCACCAGCAGCTTCTGTCTCACAACACGCCTGCAGTTCCGAACAGGTGCAAGCAGCCCCTGCTGGTCCTGTGTCTTCGCCTCTGGCCCCTGCTTCCCTTGAGTCTTCTCTTATGGCCTCTGTGAGCGCTGTGTCTTCGCCCATGGCCGCTGCGGGATGTTTATATTGATTTCCAACAGTTGAAATTTGCATTTTTTTTACCAGTGGATCTGGTGTAGCGCCAGCCTAAATTTGCTCCATAACGTGGTCATCTGTTATGATAAAGATCAGAATCTTCCAGCGCTGCTCTTTGTCATCTTTTCATCATCTCTCACCTCCGTACTTTATCTTTTCTATTTTTCATCACCTTTCAGAAGTATAGCAGGGCCCCACCGTAGCGTCTGCTGTGACAAATCACTGTTGTCATCAGAAAGAAAGAGAGAGAGCGCGAGCTAGAGCAGATCATAAAGGCATTTTTCATTTTGGAACCGAAATAAAGAGTCACATATTTGTAGTGAGTGATAAAGAGTTCGTATCACAGGCGAAAAGAGGGCTGAGGGAAGAACAGGAGGGGGGTTTAAGTTCAGTAACTCGCAAAGTGTGCGGCGCTCTTTGACTCAGCTTCATGTTTATTCATGCCCTCATGATCATATTCAGGCTCATCTGGTCAGAGCTGACTATTATCTGTGTAGCTGATTTTCATTCCTTTGTGTTTTAGGGGGTCATGCTAATTTAGAGATAAATTGTTAGTTCATTAGCAGTAAGAAAATTTAATGCTGTGAATTATCCGGCCTTGTTTGAAGAAAAGTGCTGATCTCTTTCTCTCCATGGGTGAATCCCAGATGCGGTTTAAATTAAGCTGGAAGTGTGTAATAGAAAGCTCAGGACAAAAACTTTTTTATTAAACGTAATGCCGGCTTATTGCTTTCCTCTCTTTTTTTGTCATGTCCCAAATTTGAATGGAATGAGGTGCTCGGAGTATGCCTGTACTTACCTGTACTGTCATCACTGACTGTTAGTGCTGATTAATCATTAAGCAAAGCCAAGATCCATCATAATGTCAAGACCCAATAAGGCATGTAGGATAGCAGACATGAGAATGCATGATTAGCAGTGTGAGCTCTAAATAATACCATAAGTACCACCCGTCATGAGCTATATGTATCACTCAACCTAAGCTACAAGTACCACTCAACATGAGCTACACGTGTTCTCAGCCTAAGCAACAGGTATCACTCAGTCTGAGCTACTGGCAAGCCTTGTGTTTGGCCACTTCTTTAGTAACTGAGAAATTTAAAGCTGTTATGCTGACGCAGTAGAATGTAGATTCAAAGAGACTGCTGTATTTACCTTTGTTAATTAAATAAATGTACAGATTTACCGTGATGTTATTCTCTACTGTATGGATATTTAAACAAAAGTAGCGTCTGCGAGCCTTTTCATAGGGCAGTGGCGGAAGCAATTATTACAGCCCTCTTGTGGGCCCCCAGTGTTAAATGAATCATGAACCGAGGAGTTTAATATAGTGTTTATACATTAACATTTACAATAACACTTAACCTACAGTTGGCCAAAATCTTTAACGCAAAGCATATTTTATAAAGTGAGAAAAGGATTGAAAGTGAAAAGTATAACAAAACACTTATACTTACTCGCCTGAAAGCCAAGAGGATTCAGTTCCTGTTTTCCTTTCAGTTGGCTGTCATTACTAACCTTTTTATAACCCATGGGGACTTATTTGCGCTAAGAATACAGTACTTTAGATGTAAAAATATAGAAGAACAAGAGAAAGACAGAAGAGATCTGCACTAAGCAAGGGCTATTGTGAATCTGAATCACTGTGTACTGAATCGTGAATCGAGTTTCGGCTGAAACGAGTCGCACGGCTTGTCACGGGCATTGTCTTACCCACTTGTCACAGTCACAGAAGGGTCGGTGTCTAGATGGCGACACAGGGCGGAAGGCAGAAACAACCCTTAACAGGGTGCCAATCCATCGCAGGGCACAAACACTCATGCTCATACACACACACACACACTAAGGGTTTGGAAACACCAATGAACCTAACACACACAATGCATATGGGTTTCCTATCACACATGTCTTTTGAATATGGGAGGAAACTGGAGTACCTGGAGAAAACCCACATGAACATGCAAACTCCACACAGGTGGAGCCCAGGGTCGGGATCGAACCCGGGATTCTCGGAGCTGTGAGGCGAGAGTGGTAACCACTGCACCACTGTGCTTCTGTGGCTCGACTCATGCAAGTTTAAGCAAGTGTGCCAAAACAGATCATTTTTTTGCAGTTTTTTCACAGACTGCCTTTGTCACAGTGATCATCTCCAACCCTGCCTCACACCTGAACATGTCGATGTGTTTGTATCGTTCAATGGTTGTCCTGCCTATTTGATATTACACACAGTAGAAGTGTGCATTTGCTATTTATATGGACTATGGACATTTTGTTGCAATCTTTCTGGCAGAGATCTGGCGGGTAGCTACATAGAGGTCATATATCTGCATGAACACAAGCTTGTGGTGGTGATGCTGTTATGCATCGGACACACTACACGACTTTCAGAGTCGTCAGATAGCTGTACAGTTCACGCTACATGCCTTGCTTTCTCCAATCTGGAGTCTTTTTAGTCGTTGTGGTTTGCACACAACACAATTGATGGGCCACAGGGGGGTCACGCATTTCACGATCTTTCACCAGAAGGAATCACTGACGAGTCGGTGTTCTATTTAGGGTGTCGGCCATTTTGTAGGGTTGTCCGAATACTCAGTGGACAAATCGATTCTGATTCAACTTTATAATACACTACATGGTTACCCATAATGCACAATAAATATAGTGGACAACCGATGTACACTACTTACCACGTACCACAATGCATAGCGGTTTCCGTCAGCTTTACTCGGCAAAGATGACGGACGAATCCGAAACCATCAGAGTGATGAATTTCATGTACAAATATAAGTACAAAATGCGCTGTCTGGCCAAAAAAATGTCAGCGCAAATAGTTAAATATTTAAAAAAAGAGCCTCCCATCAGATAATTACTGCACTTTTGATTATTTTTCAGCTGGCAACAAGTTATTTCACTGATGCAGTGAGTAGCTTCTCATTTGTTAAACAGTCATATCAAAAGACATCCTGTGGGCGTGGAAAATATGTTCATCTGTTTCAGAAGGGTCAAATTGTGAAAGAGTGGTTCAGGGAGCATGAGCCATCATTTTCACACATGGATTGGCCACCACAGTCCAGACCTGAACCCCATTGAGAATCTTTGGGATGTGCTGGAGAAGACTGTGCAGTGGTCCAAATCTCCCATCATCAATACAAGATCTTGGGGGAAATTTAATAACTCTGGATAAATGTTGTGACATTGCAGAAACTTGTGGAAACGATGCGTGTTGTAATCAAAGCTAAAGGCGGTCCAACCAAATATTAGTGTGTATCCTTTTTTTGGCCAGGCAGTGTGTTATTTACTGACTATTAAACAGTTGATAATAATGTGTTTACTGGGGAAATTAGTGCATTTAATCATGTATTCTTCATGGTTTTAGTTCGTCGGATAAATGAGTGACGTTTTACACTTGACAAGTAGCACTGTCAGCTAAATTAAAACATCGCTAAACTGTATTACTCCGAAGTCTTGTGACAGTACCGGCAGGCTTGTTGATGTTTCGGTTGGTTTATGCGACGAAAGGTCAACGTGATTTGTTTCCGGCACATGTAAGTGTTGACTGAATTCCCTCATTTGTGTCGCTCACTGCTACCCTATATAGTGTTCTACAGAGAACACATTATATAGTGATTAGTGAATAAGTAAACAAGTGGACCATTTCAGACATACCCAGCGTTTTCTTTTCCAAAAATGGATGTCAGAAATAAACGAGCGATCCGAGTTGTTTGTGCATTGATTTGCAGCGAGAAAACAAAATTTAAAAAAAGGAAAACAAAAGAAAAGGATCTGGATGAAGGAATGTATTGGGATACGTGGACAGCAGGGATTGTCTGAACTGCTGCGAGAGCTGGAGGTACATGCATATTCTTGCAGTGAGAATGTTTGGAATGGATGATGAGGATAAAAGCTTGTGTGTATGCCATCCTGTCTTGTGTGTGTCATTCATTGTAACTCCTGCCACCTGATTTCCAGTCACTCAGTACAGCGTTCTGTTTGGCTCTAGCCCGACACCACACCTACTTTTTTCACTTTTTCACACTACAGGATCTGTACTCACCGACAGGTCCATATATCAAATATGCTAGTAGTGATCGGCGAGCCTGTCACATCATGTCTCTGAACATTTCACACCTGGCAATGGAGACACGATTTTTAATTCCCAAGCAAACGCTGACCCTGGGATTTCCTCTATTACCGGAAATCAGGACTAAAATGGTGTAGTGTGAACTTGGCATTAGGCAGCCCAGTGGTTCTCAGACTTTTTCTGCAGTTCCCCTCTTTTGTAGATAAGAATATTTCTGAGCCCCCCCACTCTGACACACAAGTACACATCTTTTGCTTTCAAACCACTGGAATTATTTGAAACATTGTAATTGTAATACAAAAACTGCAACTTCTTATTAAAAAAGTAACAGCGTTCATTGGCTTCAACATATTTTCTCAAAATTGGGGGACTGTGGTAGCCTAGCGGGTAAGACACTGGACTATGGACCAGAAGGTCCAGGGTTCAAATCCCACCTCTGCTAAGCTGCCACTGTTGGGTCCTTGAGCAAGATCCTTAACCCACAACTGCTTGGATTGTAAGATTGTACCAATTGTAAGTCGCTCTGGATAAGGGTGTCTGCTAAATGCTGTAAATGTAAATGTAAAATTGCCCAAAAATGGCTTTAAAACTTTACCAGCTCCCTGAGAGAAAAACCTGTAGTGCTCAAACGTGCCTCACTTATTTGCCTTGCTGCCCACACCCTCCCCAACAAGTGCCCTAAACAACTGCCCTAAACAAACTCGAAATCAGCAGAGGTTTGTCTTTTTTTAATGTTACCCATTAGCCATTGACATTTACCAACCACTAGCTGAATCTCGTCTGTTACATAGAAAAATTGTAAAGGTTGATGTCCAGCATAAGTGTCCTCCAGGATGCTTTAAAAAGCTGCACCTTCTTTTCAAAATGCCACAGATCACTTGGTGGAAAGCCCTAATGACCTTCTGTACACACAAATCTCTACTGCAAATTTTACTGCAAACTAAATACCGTAATACTGATTTAGCAAATGGAACGTTTTTAATGAAAGCAAAAGTCTTCACAAAACAGAGAAGTTTGGCCGGACTTCCAGGGTCATTGTTATTCACGGAGTACCCTAGCTGTTAGGACAGTGCTTTTAGCCTTAGCATATCTGGCTATTACTACTGGTTTGTTTTTATGCACCATGGTGCGCTGATAAATGGGCTACTAAATAAATGGAGAGTGGAGGGTGTATTTCAGAGCCAACACTGCGAGACTAAAATAAAGCAATTTTATTCTTTACTACTTTTATAAGTGAAACTTGGCATATTATATCCAGAGAGTCCTGGCACCTAATCCCAGAGTGAACACACTGTACACATTTTATTACTTTGTAAAACCCTTTTTTGCATATTTTTGTCATTTATGCAGTAGCGTTCAGTAGTTTAAAGTCTCCTGAGAAATTTCTTTGTTGGAGGCAAAGTGCCTTATGGACTGGTATGTAACTCATTCACTCGCCCCTTCTCCACAAGGGGAGGTACTGCTAATCTAGTGCAGTGGAATTTCACTATCCAAACTCCTGTTACTTGGTATTCGACCACTCCAGAACTCGTTGAATTCGGTTCTTGACCCATTTTGAATAGAGAAATTTCTCTCGGTTCTCGGTGCACTTGCTTAAACTTGTATGATTGGAGCAACTCGTTTCAGCTGAAACTCGATTCACAAGTCACGAGTCATGGTTTGAGTTCCCCGTTATTTGTATGGTAGTAGTGAAGTGAAATTCCACTGCACTAGATTAGCAGTAGCAGAGTCCCTCAGGCTAATCATCCCCATATCTCATGCACTTGCGGGCTGGGTATATAAAGGCAGGCAACGTCATTGCTCATTGCTGCAGCTTTGTAGAGGTGTGGGATACTGCGGTATGTTTTGGCATTATCTCTCCCTTTGTGTGTTCCTGATAAAACTGATAAGCCATTCTGAAAAAACCCATAAAAGTGGGAAACAATTTCATCTGCAACAGAAAATATGACTTCAATATGTCAAGTGTCATATTTAAGTGTGGATACTGGATAGTGGACAGTGACCGTTGGATAGTGGAAAACTTGAAACCCTGAATTTCACTGCAAATGTATATTGAAACCCCAATAAATGCATCTCAAAATCATACCTGCATAACTGCACCTTTAAGTGTAGCTCTGTTTTTGCTCTGTGGTGTAAAATGTTCTTCATTTCTGTTGAATGCATATTCTACCCACTGCACATCATACAAGCTGAGAGGAGAATGTGGCAGTTAAGCCGATGCTGTAGTGAAGATGCGACGTCATTAGTAAAGGCCATTGTCTGAGAAAGAAGGTGTAACCATTACTGTTGTGGCTGTGATGACTTGTGGCTGCTCAGGTTGCTCCAAAATTTAATCCCTTTCTCCAGAGATCCAATCATCTCCTGCTTTCATCCCTCACATTGATCTTACTGATATCCTCTATATGGGTTTAAAGCTACAATACGTGATTTGAGATATTTCTAATGGGATGGGAGAGGTAAAAGTTGTTCCAATCCTAATTCTCACTCCAAAACCTAACACACATCTAGCCACCTTCGGGGGCATTGACAACATTGGTAAAGGTGGGTAAACAAAGGTTATACGAGGCTTTTGTAATCAGTTGTTTAAGTTTTGCACACAGGGGTGCTAAAGAGCAGTGTATGTGTGGTTTAAAAAGTGATTTCATACCGTTTGTTTTTGGGGATAAAATAAACTGTCTTCAGGTTTCATTTTTATTGACATCATTTCAGTGACCCGTAGAGTCTCTTTCTAACTTTCTTACTCTAGAGCACCTACTTGACCCTGGTGGGCCTAAATGAAAACTTATAAGAGATAAGATAGCTTCTTGGGATCTGTAAATGATGTGATTAGATCTGATTAGAGTTTGTATGAATCTGTGTGTATACAGTGGGGCAAAAAAGTATTTAGTCAGCCACTGATTGTGCAAGTTCTCCTACTTCAAACCTACCTTAGACCTCAACTCCATAGACAATTTGTAGAGGGAGTTGAAAGTCCATGTTGCCCAGTGACAGCCCCAAAACATCACTGCTGTAGAGGAGATCTGCATGGAGGAATGGGCCAAAATACCAGCTACAGTGTGTGCCAACCTGGTGAAGATTTACAGGAAGCATTTGACCTCTGTCATTGCCAACAAAGGTTAAGTTACAAAGTATTGAGTTGAACTTTTGTTATTGACCAAATACTTATTTTCCACCATAATTTACAATTAAATTCTTTAAACCTCCTACGATGTGATTTCCTGGATTTTTTTCTCATTTTGTCTCTCGTAGTTGAAGTGTACCTGTGATGAAAATTATAAACCTCACTCATTTTTTAAAGTTGGAGAACATCAGTTGCTGACTAAATAGTTTTTTGCCCCACTTAACATGTTTTTTGAAACATGCTCTGCTTTTTCCCAAAAATGGACAAGCTAGGGTCAGTTTCAGGTAGAACAACACAAGCTAGGAGGGCAAAGGTAATTACCTCATTACATCGCTGATGTGTTGTGTTATTAATCACAGAGATGAAAGAACCATAGTCAAAGCTCATGAATGACAATGAGAGAGCTGGATGGAGAGGTTACCCCTGTTTCACACCATACGCAGAATGTGCAGCGGATTTGT
The DNA here is from genome assembly GCA_025084515.1 of Ancistrus triradiatus. Taxonomy (NCBI): domain Eukaryota; kingdom Metazoa; phylum Chordata; class Actinopteri; order Siluriformes; family Loricariidae; genus Ancistrus; species Ancistrus triradiatus. Next base: position 73,362 of record JAJAGP010000908.1, on the reverse strand, counting down.
GATATAGATGTATTCAGAATGTGAGGACATGACATTGTAGTGTACATTTTTACACTGTAAAATGTGAGAACATCATAGAGACCCCTAGATCTCACTGCATTGATAATATAGTCAAGCTCCGACTATCTGAATTCAATCTGATTTTTTCTGCTTCAATGCAAGAAGATGGACAAGGTGAGGGCGAGGCAGTGGACTAGAGATGCATTGATCAGTATCATATAAGCAATTCTGTGACACAGACACATGTGAACAGCACAGTGCTTTGACTAACGCTAATTCAGACTTCAGTTGTGTGTAAGGAGCTTTAAACCTAAACAGTTAATGCTCAGCCGCTCCATGTTTGTTTCCCGGTCCTAATGTTTAGCGTACCGCTTGATGGTCTGTTTATTCTTCTGCATTTGTGATCTGTTTTTTATGTGTATATGTCTTTTTATTAGTTGATAAAAGCCCACAGTGCATGTTATTAATTGTGTTTTACCGTTTACACCCGGGATTTAGCGTAAGAGAGTGTTTTTGTTGCATTCAGTGGCTTACAGTATGTGTGACCATGTTGGTTGGTGTATGCTGCTATCTGTGGGGTGAGTTGCAGTTCAGCTTGTACTTGTATCTTTGCACTAACTGGTGAAAGGCTCTTATCAAGGCTGTAATAAAGTACAATTTGAGCAAATTTGCAGCGATTGATAGCGTAATTATGTGGCCAACGCCACAAAGCTAAAGCTAGTGAGAGAACAGAGTCAGGTACAAGCCAACAGCCCCTGCTATCTTTCTTTAGCAATTGTTTCTATATGTTGTTTTTTTTCTTCACTTTCAATACATTTATTCGTTAAATTACAGGAGATATTAAATAGTTTATTATAAAATAAACTTTACCTTAATAACATTGCCCAGCTGTAGTTTTTAAGCATGTTTAAGTTACAAACGCAGTACAATACTGTCCAGCACTTGGAGGTGCGTGATGTAGGGAGTCGCAAGTTTGAAGTGATGAGCGCTGCTAAATGTATTGAGGAAAAGCCATGGTCACAGTCGTGTTAAAAATGATTCATATAGGCTGTGCTATGATATTTACAGTATATATTAAACTCCTTCGATTTACGTTAAATTCAAATTGCGATGGATTTGTCAGACGTGTCCCCATTGTAAATCTGAGAGTAACTACTGTATGTTCATACACTACAGGCATGAGGAGTTTTGAAGCAGGAGTGAAACCGGAATCTTGCTCAACCAAGCAAACTGTTTGAAAGTGTGATATTGTGAGCTTCAAGATTCAAGCTTTCTTTTATCGTCATTTTCTCATGCACTTGTGTGCAGTAAGCAATGAGATACCATTCCGCCTGTACCAACAGTGCAACATTTATCAATTTCCAATGCACACAGTACCCACTGTGTGCCCATTACTCAACTCCCATTGAGTACTGAGGAAAGAACCCAACGGTTGGAGTCTTTTAACAACATGTTATTGAAACATACAGGGTGTCTATGAAATTAGTCCCACTTTATCATTGTTAACATGTGCTCTAATGTTTGTCGCATCACCCACTGGGCTCATGTTGAATCGATGTAATGTGGATAAAACCTGGCCTGTTTGTGCTTCATATAAATCTGAAAACAGCCCCTCATGTACCGTGGTTGGGCTTGTAATAAATGTATTAAAGTGATACTTACTTCATGGACACCCTGTATAAGAAGTGTACTTTGTATTATACTGGACTGATTCTTTTAGGCGATACAAAAGGTGGCAGGGGCAGTGTGAAAAAGAGGACTGCGACAGTGGAGAGAGGTGTCTGTCCTGCCCTCTAGAGGGGTTAAGGGTTCAGATCCCTCATAGAACCATTATATGTATCGCATTACAAATTTGTCAGGTCACATTTGATGTCATACAATGCTGATAAAAATTCAGCCCAAGTCAGGTAGGTCATCCCATCCATATACAAGATTAAGGTAATACAGTTGGGACAAAATATGCCTCCGGTACTAGGAGCATGGTGCATGGACCCTCAAGCAAGGCCTTTTATCCTTGACCTTGTGTTCTGACCATTCCTTTGTTCTGGGCTTGGATATGTGAGAAGAAATAATTTTAGCCTGATAGTAATAACTACACAGGAAAACACAAACATGCTATGGATGTGTTAAGTTCAGCCACATGATTGGTGATAATGCTTATAATGCTCAGATGCAGTGTGTAAGTCACATCATGCACTGTCATGAACATGGACTATGGAACAAAAGGTCCAGGGTTCAAATCCCGCCACTGCCAAGCTGCCACTGTTGGGTCCTTGAGCAAGGCCCTTAACCCACAATTGCTTGGATTGTAAGATTGTATCAATTGTTAGATGCTCTGGATAAGGGTGTCTGCTAAATGCTGTAAATGTAACATGCTTCTTCAATTCTAGAAGCTGATTGGGAAGTCCCAGGTTTTATCTCTAATGGGGTTGTGTATCTTGGAGGTGGTCCTGAGAATCTCCCCTGTATAATCAGATCTATACATAGAAGAGACCAAACAACCACGCCACAGATTCATGGCCACAACATAGACGAGCCAGCTCATCAGGACAGGACTCAGCTGTACATCTGCATTTAAAGGACAAGGGATATGTGCATATTTTGGACAGAGAAGACAGACTGTTTGAAATAGGAGTAAAGGAGGATCTTAACAACTCACGTGGTGACAGGGTGGGTCAGTGACTCTCAAGACCATCTCCATGTTGACAATCCCACTTGAGGTTAAATAAATGGGACACCCCATCAGCTTCAAGAACTGAAGAAGCCTTTCAGATGAGACATGAAACGTCTCAGTAAAGCCTGAACTCCACTTTTGGTCCATGTGGTTGTGGGGTTTTTGTTCTTTTTTGTGGAAGTATCTGTTGTTTATACAGCTGCTGTATTTATACAGTGGTTCCCAACCACCTCGGAACTCGTCGAATTCGGTTCACAACCCATTTTGAATGGAAAAAATTGTCTCGGTTCTTGTCGTGTGCTCAGAACTTGGGTTCAGTGTTTTTCTTTATTTTTACATCTACAGTACTATATTCTTAGTGCAAATAAGTCCCCATGGGTCCTAAAATGGTTAGTAATTACAGCCAACCGAATGGAAAACTTTCTGAAAAAGAAAGGAAATCACAGCCAACCGAAAGGAAAACTGGCTTTCAGGCTGAGCAGTTAGCATTAGCAGCTAGTGCCGTAAGTTCACCAATAGAGTAAGTGTTTTGCTTTTACTTTTCATTTTCAATCCATTACCAACTAAATTACATGAACTTTTTCTACACTTTATTATAAAATAAGCTTTGTGTTGGACAACTGTAGTGTTAATGTGTAAACACTCTGCCATTTTAAACTGTAAACTATATTAAACTTCTAGGTTCATGATACATTTAACTTATGATGGATTTGTAGGAACATATCCCTATTGTAAATCAGGGAGCACCTGTACAATGCAACTCCATTGATGCATAAAATGCCTTACATAGTGTGGATTTTCTGGGGGTCTGGAACATATTCATTAAATCTACATTATTCCTTATGGGAAAAATTTGCTCAGTACTCGTGGTTTTTGGTTCTCGACAAAAGTTCTGCAACGAGAACCGCTGTATATTTAAACATGGCTGTTGAGGTCAACACAGGTGCTTGCTTTTCGACCCATTGCTAAGATCTTACATCTGGGCCAATCACATCACTCAGTGTTCCTATTGCTGAGAAATGACCTGCCTTGAAGCTTGGAGGTAAAACAGTCTCTACACATGGCGTTCTAAGAAATATAGTCATTCCGAGTTCCTGCGGTGTGACCTATGAAAAAGTGCCTAGGGTGCGAAAGTACACAATGCCTGTTGAAACACCAGTGCTCAGCGTGATGGTTAGGAGGTGGTGTTGTCAATCCTGACTGTTGCTGATAAAAGCCTCCACTTTGTATCATCAACAAACTCCAGTTGTGATGAAGAGTGATGGTCTGAACACAAAGCCTGAGCGAACGCCCGTAGTCAGAGTGATGGGTTTGGAGATGGTGTTGCCAATCCTGACTGTTGCTGATAAAGGTTTCCGGCATTTTTTTCCAGTTGTTCTAGTTCCAGTTGTGATGATGAGCGATGGTGTGAGCACAACAACTGTGGCAACACTTTTGCTCAGTGTGATGGGTTTGCAGGTTGTGTTGCCATTGTTGCCATTGTTTGTGTCATCAAATTCATGAGATTCCAGTTTTGATGTGATTTGCAGCAGAAGGTAGAGATGTGGTCTGAACACTGTGGGGTCACATGTGCTGAGTGTGATGATTTGACTGGTGTTGTTGCTGTTGCCGATGAAGGTTGCCGGTGTGGTATCATAAACAATTGGATGTGATTACAGTTGTAATTCGCAGCAGAGTGAAGGGCGATGAACAGAGCAAAAAGGCTATGTGGACACCATTGTGCAGTGATGGTTTGGCAGATGGTGTTGCCAGTTCTGACTGTTGCTGATAAAGCCTGCCGCTGTTCTATCATTAAAAAAAGGATGTAATTCTGGATGTGATTTGCAGCAGAGGAAAGAGTGGTGGGTCTGAGTACAAATCCTGTGGGTGCAGATTTTTTTCAGGCGGTGTTCCCATTACTGATGAAGGCTGCCACTGTTGTATTATCAACAAATGCAATGGGATTCCAGTTTTGATTTGCAGCACAGTCAAGAATGGTGGACTGAGCACAAAGCCCATGAGGACTGATGGTTTTGCATATAGTGTTGCCAATCCTAACTGTTTCTGATGGAGGCCTACACATTGTGCCATCGGCAAACTTGATGTGATTCCAGGTGTGATTGGCAGCAGAGGGAAGAGAAGTGGACTAAGCACAAAGCCTGGGGGGCACACTAGAGTTTAGTGTGCTAGTTTTGCAGGTGATGTTGCCAATAATGGCTGATATTTCCCAGTAAGTAAGTCCAGGATCTAGTTGGATATTCCACAGTGTTGATAAGTCACCGGACAGCTTTCTCAAATATCATTCTTTTTTGCCCAGGTGGGCCAGAGAAACGAGGAGGAGTCATTGTTATTGACTTGATATAGTGATACATTTGAGGATGAGAAGTGTAGTCTGGTTCCTCATGACTTACCCCTTACATTACTTTCTGAAGATTGACTTAAATAATTAAGGAGTTCTAATTACTCAGTATACATTAGATACCAGGTTGTCATTTCTTTTCGCAGTGCAGGAAAAGCTGTCAAAAGACAGTAATTCCCCTAGATGCGAGCCTTCAAGTAACTTTCAAAGATGCGAACGTGTGTGTGCAATGCACTTAAAATTATTTAAATAAGTCTAAAATTGAAAACTGTGACGGAATTTCAAGTTGTGTGTCCTCAAGGTCAGTTAGTTCACATCTCTGGCACTTAATGGAGGTGAGCAGTGTGTTATTGTTTACTCTGTCTCAGTCATATTTGGACTATATCAAGAAGTGGTTGTGTTACCGACTGTCATGCTTGGGCAGAAAGCGGGAGATGAACACTAGAAGCCAGTAGAGAGCAGACCTTTATTAAGAAACTGAAAAAACACTGCAGAATTGAGTGCAATAATGAAACTAAGACCTGGGCATACAGACTCCATAAACAGTCCAAAACGAAACAAACAGGAATGGTGTGATACACATGAGGAACAGGGACTGAAACCGTAACAGCTCGAACCACAAAGAAGCAAAGGAAAGGCAGTGTTTGAATAACCAAACTAATGAGACAGAAACTGGAAACAGCTGAACTAAATCAGAAAGTCAGAACGTAGACAAAGGTGGCGCACCGTGCAGGGTTGACGTGGAAGGAGCGATGGACGCTGGGTAGTGTAGTCGTGACACTGTCTGTGTACAGTACATACCTCCTTTTTGTGGAATTATTATGCTATTTTAAATCCACAATGTCTGGTATTAAGCATAATGGACATACGAACCCACTCTCAGAATGGAACTGGTTCATATCTAAGGGACTTACTGTACTGTATGGCTTAATTGCTCATACACTGTAGATCTGGAAGATTTTGAAAAATGCAGTTAATGTTCCTGCAATTCTATATAAAGTGGATGAAGTGGATGGTGTTCTCCTGTCAGTGGGTCATTGGGAGGAAAAGTGCCAGGCTTACCACTATAATCGACTAATTTAACAGTCGATTTGTTGATGAACTCATCATGTGTGTTTCTCGGTCTAACTAGAAATGTTTTTACATTAGCACTTACTGGATAGTTAACGAAAGCCATATTGCAGCCTTAGGAACAAAATCCTCAAAAGTATGGGAGCGAATTTTGTCCTTGGGTCCAGACCGTTGTCCGAGGCAACTTTCACACCTGCTATTTTGGTTGGGACCAAACTGAAAAGCACGAATGTCCGGACCAAACGAGGTAGTTGTGAAAGGACTCTAGGTGTACAGCTTTTTGTGAGCACCTAGAGATTCGATATCATCTAAGCTATGGTGATAGTAGTAGTTTGATGATAGTCTGTGTGTGACATACACCATGCATCTCTTGTATCCAGGAACGGCTCATGTATTTTCTGCTGTGTCAGTCATTGCACTGCGAGTGTGGAGAGAGATCCTTGAGAGCACACTCTCACTTTGTTTCAGAACTGGTTTTGGCACGTATGAGCTGCAGTCTGTATGTTAAAACTGGTGACAATCAACACAATGTTCTAGAGAGTCTGAACAAATTTTTTCACACCCTTTCTTGGCGAGAACGATGCTTTATCCAAAAATCTGCAGTGTGTTGTCTGCAGTGTTTTTTTTTATTATAAATCTATCATGTAAGATGGCAAGTAAGATTTTCAGTGATGTATGACCTCTGACAGAAACCCACACATAAATGAAATAAATGTCAAACTGAATACAGAAATGATGTCTATATAAATTAGGCCACGCAGACCTGTATTTCAGACTACATAAATGCTTTAATAATAAATATAGTAACAATGCATGTGATTCATGTGCATTTTATGTTCTTATGCTACCTATGAATATATGTATAACTGCATACAAATGCTTACCAGCAAACACGAGTGCATTACACAATTTAACATGATCAGTTTTCTGATTTTATGAGTAATGTCGGATGATGTGCCCCAGGAACAGTGCTGAAGTTATGGTGTGCTTCCCCTATATAAACCCTCCTTCTTCATCACCTGCTGGTTGGGTCCTGTCACACTGACTTTGTTGTTTTGTTCCTGTTCCTGGCTCATATGGCTCCTTTTAACGGTTTGGTTTTTGTTACAGTGGTACCGCGGTTCTCATCTTTAATTCGTTCCAGATGGCTTTTTGGGAACAGAAAATGACGAGTACCAAGCAAATTTTTCCCATAAGGAATCATGTAAATTGAATGAATCCGTCCAGACCGACAGAAAATCCAGACTGTATAAGGCTTTTTATGCACTAAGCGAGAGATATTGTGAATCTGAATCCCTGTGTACTGATTCGTGATGTGGTTCGACTCATAGAAGTTTAAGTACGCGAGTACCGAGCAAACAAGAACCAAGACAAATGTTTCAAGTCAAAATGCATCAAGAACCGAATTTGACAAGTTCCGAGGTGGTCAAGAACCCAAAGTACCACTGTATTAACCTAAGTGCTCTCTGTTATATCTGTTCATGTGTGGCGATACTTTATAGGTTTGCTAGATCTAATCTAGAAATGAGTTAGATTGCTATGTTTCAGATGCAAATCTGTCTTAAAAACTAACATGAAAAAAGAATTGTGATCCAACCCCCCCAAAAATAGCCGGAAAGGAATGTCTGTGCCGAATTGTACTGAAGTGGAGGTATATTTTGTTTTGAATGCCGCGGACAAAAAGCTTGTTATACTGCAGCTTAATGGAACATCTTAGGACACAGACATCCGTCAGGCTATTAGAGGCACATTCTGTCTGGAACAAGGTCTGTGTGTAATTGTGTTGTTCAGGTAATGAGAGGAGTCATATGCTGTCAGCTCAATGTAAAGCTCAGCATGCCAGTAATGAGCAGAGGAAGTGTGTATGCTTGTGTGTGCTTCTCTAGCTTGATGAATGTGGATGATAAATGAAGGATGGGTGATGGCAGGGGCAGGGGGAACTATTTAAGAACAATGAGATAGGCACTAGGTAGACATGTATCAGATTGAGAGCCGGGGAACTGGTACAACAGTGGGTCTGAAGAGCCACTGTGGTCTGAGGAATGGCGCCTGAGATGCAGCAGGATTTTATAGACTGGAGTCGGCGTCTGATTCTGAACCTACAGTATATAGCGTACTGTGCAAAAGTCTTAGGCCATCATTAGATTAGATATACCATTGTTTTAGCATTGGTATAATGACAATATATAATTATTTCTCAGTGTTGCATTATTAGACCTCCCCTTACACTTGAGCAATAGTGGCACCTGGCAGTTTTTTTGGGATGCCTTGGTGAGCTTTCTACACTCCAAAGAAGCTTGATCAGAAATGGTCTTTCGGGAAGGATAGCAGCCAATAAACCACTTTTGTCAGAAGGGGATCAGGTTGTAAAAGCTAAGACATGCTAAAGCTTAGAAAGACTGGAATGAAGCTCAGTGGAAAAGAGTTGAAATTATTGGGACAGTATGTTCAATATAGTAAATATAGCATTACTAAAACAACTTTTGCACAATACTGTACATAGTGCGATATATAGAACTACCTAATTAGTGAATAGGGAATGAGTGAGTAAAAGAGAATAAGGATCTGTTCAAATAAGCGTTACGCAAATGAAAGAAAGTACCGCTGTAAAGAGTGTAATTAGTAAAGATTAACTGGACACAGTGCAGCAAATGTTGGTGTTTTTAAAATAGTAGTTTTTAAGAATCTATCGCAAAACTGATGGATTTTGTCTGATCGCATGTATCATGATAAACATCGTGTATCTTGAAAATGTCTTTAAATATTGTGATACAATATTTTTACCATACTGCCCACCCCTACTCTCAATATGACACATTCATAGGTTTCTATCTCCCCAAAATGTAAGTTCAACAACTATCTGCCTTTTCCTAATAAAACAAAGTCCATAAATGTTTTTTTGGCCATCTTTGATGGAGAACTTGGCTGGCTTGTGCAGAGCTTTAAGATGAATTAGACTGCCAACAGTGAGTTAGGCCCATGGGTTTGTAAAGTAGCACAAAATGTTTCTCAAGGAACAGTACTGTTACTTTTCAACATATTTTACTTAAGAAGTTAAAGTACTCATCCAAATAATAATTTGAGTAAGAGTAATAACGTGAAAAAATGTACTGCATTATTCATTGCATAATATTAAATTAGGAAAAGGAAAAAAATTCCTATATAAATAAAGACAATGATTTAAACTTGTGTTTTTGAGTTCTACGGGCATCTAACATTTGCACCTCACACATACCAGCTTACTTATATTGTTCTGCTACTCTGAATTATTACTCACCCGTATTACAACATGTAAATGCTTGTTCTTTGTTGATTTCCCTGTTAATTTTGACTGCCTTTACAGGATGTGCCAGAGTAGAAATAGCTTTTATTATCACTTAATTACTCTGCTGTATAGTGACTAACTCTTCAATAATATTGTGAGTAATAGCCCAATTGTAAAAGTAGGAGAATTGCAATTGCCAATACAAACGTCATCTGAAAGGAGAAACACACTTAAACAATAACCAAAGATCAATTTTGCACTGTTTCTCTGGTTACAGTGTGTTAACTCATAATTACATTTTTTAATTCAAGGATGCACACATGCAACATAACAGTAACAAGCTGTTTATGGTTTCTAGCGTATTCATTACTTTCTTTCTCTATAAATACAGTATTGTGCAAAAGGTTGGACACCTTTTGTCCAATTACATGGTTTATTAAGTTTCTAAATGAAATGAATCTAACCTCAGCAGGGAGCAAACTAAAATATAACACACTTCTCCAATTTAATGAACCATTAACAAGTCATTTCAACTCTGAGACCTTAACAATAACTCCAGTGAGTCACCTCAAAAAGTGCCCAAAACTTTTACACAATTTTTTTGTTTCTCTATTTTACCAAAGTTTTCCCCAGACGAACCCGTGACCCTGACCAGGATAAAAACTGGGTTTTTTTTTTGTTGTTTGTTTTTTTAAGTCAATTTGCAAATCTACATTTGTTACCTGCAAAGCTTTTGCAAAGTTCTTTTCTATAGAAAATCAACAAAACAGGTCGTTTGACCAAGGTGGACCAAAATGTATTAGACTGACACAACCTTTAAATAACTTAGTAATCACAGCATTTGTGGTAACATTTAAGAGAAAGTTTTCCACGGGTCTTGATTATTACCCTGTAACACAGTGGAGGTCAGAAAGGAGCACATTCTGACTAATAGTGTGTCATTAACAAAAATGCCAGTAATTGTGTAGTGGTGCCATCTGGCCAGGTCAGGTAACACGTACAGACACGACTGGCTGAGTTAGAGGGAGGGGAGTTTTAAGCTAGAGGAATTGTGAATTTTGTCATTTCCACAATGTTTTTTTTTTTTTTTTAATTAAGTGTTAACATTTATGAGAGTTGTATAGTGATACAATCATTGCAATGCTTCAAATCGGGTTTAACAGCTAAATACTGACTGATGATGAATTAACAGATATAGAATAATCTTGGCATCCCGATGAAGCTGCCAGATGCTGTTATTTCGCAAGTGTAAGTGGAGGTCACACTAAATGCTTGCTAGTGTAGCCTACAGAATCTGTTTTTTCAGGTTTGTTTGTTTTTTTCTTCAGTTTTTAATACTGCATACAAATGGCATGTATTTTATGGTTGTATTCTATTGAAGAGACTGAGAAATAATTAGATTTGGTCATTAAACCAGTGCTAAAACAATGGAATATTAAATGTGATGGTGGCTTAAGACTTTTGCATAATATATATACATATGAGAGAGATAGAAAGAGAAAAACCCTAGACTGTTTTACATGTAAGCATCCTTTAATTTAGCAAACAATAAAAATAAAACCATGAGTGTGAGCCAGAACATTATGACCACTCACAGAGTGAAATACTGATAATATTGATTATCTCATCAATTGTGAACGTTGAGGTCTGGGATAAATTGGGCAGTAAGCCAGAGGTCAGTTCCTGTAATCAACATGTTGCATGCTGGTGAAAAGGGCATGTGTAAACACCTGAGCAACACTGACAAATTGTTATAGACAGATGACTGGACCAGACCATCTCTGAAACAGCAAGGTTTATGTGGTTCTCCAGGTCAGCAGTGATGAGTATGTACCGACAGTGATCTGAGGAGGGACAATTATGAAGTTGAGTCAGTGAGAGTGTTGGGCTTTCAAAACTCATTGATGAGAACAGTGAAGGGGTTAGGTTAAGAGCAGTATAGGGGTTAGACGGGTCCTTGCTGAAGGATCCAATGATAACATCATGACAAAGCTGGGATTTGAACTTACAACATTCTAGTCCAAAGCCTTACCCAATGAGCCAAGTGTCTAGATGTCATGGATATTCTCAAACAGTTCACTCTCGGTAATACAGCTCATTGTGCAGTCTCAGTTCTCCATCCATTTTTTTCTGGTGAGGGTCATGGTGGCAACCAGCTGAGAAGGCAAGCCTGAACTTCTCCATGACCAGTCACAGACTAGATTAATTCTGGTGAATTTCCAGATGTTATGATATGCAGCCACATAGAGATGTTGGATTGCTGTTTTTGTTTGCCATACTAGAACCTTACCATCTTTAGCGACGAATCCAGATTCTGTTTGTGATCCGACGGCAGTCGAGTTTGTGTATGGAGGCCTCGTAGTGAACGCTTCAATCCTGCCTTTGATGTGGAGTGACATGCAACAGCTGCTCACCCCTAGTAGTGATATGAGGGACACTAACAGACCAGTGATATATGCAGGACATCCTGCAGCTACATGTGTTGCCTGTCATGGCAGGGCTTCCAATCGGCATTTTTCAGCAGGGTAATGCTCGCCCACACACAGCAGGGGTTTCCCCGGAATGGCTCCACTAGATTGCAACACTTCCTTGGCCAGCCCATTCATAAGCTTTAATGCCAATCAAACATTTATGGGACCAGCTAGGATGCCAGCTTTGGCAACCTACGAGTGTGCAGGATCCACAGGCATATGTGCTGCAAGATACCATATAGAACCTGTTTGCCTCCATGCTCAACCATATCTCGTCTAGTATCTGAGTGAGAGGCGGCCAAACAGGGTACTAGAGCCTCATTTCAGTTGTACAGTTTTCCCTAGTAAACTTACCCCTTCACTCTAATATTGTAATCACTTACATATGTCACCATTACATTCATACAGTTTCATTCCTGCTAACAGCTACTTCTTGGTGCGTTATTTTTTTGTCAATGAGTATAAGTCCGGCTGGTCGTGTGTTTGCCACGGAGTCCCCATCCAGAGTACATGGCTGGAAGAGCTCTAGTGGGAGGTGAACAGGGAGCATCCTAGTGAGATGCCCAGACCACCTCAACTACCGCCTCTCGATCCAAAGAGTCTCTCCCAGACCTACAAACTTGTTACTCTGTGATGGAGAGTAAGCCCAGCAACCCTGCATAGGAAACTTATTTCATGTATCCACATCATTACCCATGCAGTCACAATTCAAAGTTTTACAGCCATCATAGTAGCCTTTGGTAGTGAAACAAGAGCTTAGTTCTTAGCCAAAGCTCTCATCTCATCTCTTTACCAGTGAATCTACATTCCTATCCTCAGCTGTGAACATGCCCTTTGCTGAAGTGGATAAAAATGCTTCTGAGTAATGGATGTACTTTTGTGTAGGGGCTACACACATTACTGTCCCAAAGGTGAGTAGAGAATGGAATTGAATGAATACAGTATGTGTGTTGGCTAAATAGCTGTTTGTGTGATGAATCATGTCTTCGTGAATATGTAATTAGTTATAGTTCTTATTGATTATTATTCCTATCATTAACTCGGGTTCAACGTGCACTTAGCCTGTTCTCTTGTGATATGTTCCTGTCTGGAAAAAGGGGGACGTTTTTCAGACTTTATTAAGAGTTGACTCCTACAGGGATTTCTTTCCTGTCTCTCGGCAGCCTCTAACCGAAATGAATAGGCTCGAGATCGTCACACAGCCTCATTTCCTCAAGTCTAATGGTGTTCAGGTGAATAATTGCGCTGATTGATGGCAATATTCACTGCCGGCAGCGCAGGGAAATTTAGAAAAGAGCAGGTTTAAGCTTCACTTTTTCTTGGAAAATCCATAGCTTCTTTGCATACCCTGTCTAGTTTCTTTCTTAGAGACTGATGCCTGGCAGGACCTCAGATTTGAACTGAATCTCAATTAATCCAGGGTATCAATTAATCAGAGGAATGATGTGCAGTATAAATGCTAAAGTAAGTCTATCCAGAGATGTACATTCTGTATGTAACAGGTTCATATCATGATAACTGACCTCTTGTTGTTTTTATCAATGTCAGGACAATTTTTTATGAAAAATAAAATTCTAAAATGCATTTGTGGTTAGGGTTTGACATTGGAAACCCAGTTCGGATTCAGAATCTGAGTCCAATATTTCAAGAAGCGGGTACCTGTGAGGAAACAGAATTACTACTTATCGGTTCCTACTAACGCATTTTGTGCTTCAAACACATGCCTGAGATTAGTGCTCCATCTGTAAACAGGCACCTCTCTGCCGGTCTCATGTAATCATGTATTTCAAGTCAAGTCAAGTCAGATTTATTTATATAGCGCTTTTTACAATGGAGCATTGTCTCAAAGCAACTTTACAAGTTTAGATTATCTCCTAATAACTACGTCCAATCCCAAATTGAGCAAGCCTAGGGCGACAGTGGCAAGGAAAAACTCCCTAGTTCTAGGAAGAAACCTTGGGAGGACCAAGACTGAAAAAGGAACCCAACCTCCTTGGGCGGCGTAGATGATAAATCTAAGAGCAAAACTAAAGTCATGGAGTCAAAGTTCGAATAAAATGTGAAGTATGCACATCGACATTAAGTGGCCCGGGTATGATGGGGCTGGAGCTGATGACGGAAGCAGCTTGAGTGGAGCTCCAGCAGATGAACATCATGTGTGGGGCTGGAACTGCCGGAACACAGCTCGGAGAGAAAACAGAAAATGTAATTAGTTATTGATTAAGAGCACAGTGTCTATTCACAATCACTGATGCCATGTGTAGCATGAGACCCCGGCAGCATTAGCTATAGCTAGAAAGCTAGAAAGAGGAGAACTGGTAGGAAACACAGCCAAGAGAGATCACATGAGACATTGGCAACCCCACAGGAGGCAGAAGACAGCAACCCAACGTCTCTGATCACCATAAGACTCTTTGACTATGAACCCCCAGCTCTGCCCTTAGTCTAAGGCAAGGATGCACGAGTCAAGATGACGAGGACCGAAGCCCAGTTCAGCCAGACAACCCACTCGACACTCCCGGCTAGCGGACAAGGCAGGCAGGCCAGACATGACTCCAGACTCCGGCCCCAGTGACCCAAGCCATGCATCACGGTCTAAATCTAGTCAAAAGCCTGCGCAAATAGGTATGTCTTTAGCCTAGACTTAAAATTTTGGATAGTGTCTGAATCTCGAACGAAAGTGGGAAGTTTATTCCATAGTTGGGGGGCTTTGTATGAGAAAGCCTTTCCCCCGGCTGTGACTTTTTTAATTCTAGGAACTAAAAGAAGTCCTGCATTTCATCACATAGTTTTGTTTTGATACCCTCCGCTAGATCATTAGCAGAAGATGGACACTCAAAAGCACTCAAAAGTTTGGCTCCACTTTGAGAGAAGCAAAAATGAGAAATCCAATATGTGTGGGCAGTTGATCTTTTGAAAAGGAGGTTGCACCTCCAACATGGCAAGGCACAAGCATGATATTGAGCTTCAGCAGTGTGCCTGGTTCGTCCAACTTGCGGTGTCCCAACTCAAATACATTAGCTGGGAGAGTCTAAAATGCTTAACAAAGATTAAAGGTACATGGATTAAAACTAAGTCTAATCAGAACGAGGGAGAGAGGAAGTGAGCCAGAAAGTGTTGGGACGGGAGATCAGGATGCAGAGTGACGAGGCACAAGGCGTGATGCTGCCAAATGATTTACCCAATGATTAAAGCTTTGAAAGTGTCTAATACAGAAAGAAGGAGTGGGAATGAACCAGGGACAGTTTGAGAGAACAGAAGAAACCTGAGGAATTTGAAGTGATTAACTTTACAAGTTCACATTTTCAATTATCCGTTGGCAAACTGTCCAGGGTGTTTCTGGGTGTTGGTTTTTGCCTTGCCATCTGGAATACCATAACATTGGCTTTCAGAAAAGCAAATGAACTCAACCCTGATAATTGCTAAGCATCTGTGCAAACAGTGCGGCTCTGTAAGTAGTATTAATTCAGTTTTCATGGACTACATGTGGTGTCTTGTTTCAAAGTCAGATTTTACACGATACAGACGACCACACATCAGATCATGTTTGCACCCGACATACCCTTATTGAATTATATACAGTAAACCTCACTATCTTATCTGAATTCCCACTATAATGTATGATTATAACTATTCATACCACTAACCTACTTCGTACAACAGTTACAGTGGTGCTTGAGTTTGTGAACCTTTTAGAATTTTCTATGTTTCTGCATAAATATGAGACAAAAATATTATACTTGGCCATTTATTTATTGAGGAAAATGATTAGTGAGTGGCAAAAGTATGTGAACCTCTAGGATTAGCAGTTAATTTGATGGTCAAATTACAATCAGGTGTGAGTGGGCACCCTGTTTTATTAACGGACAGAGATCTATCAAAGTCTGCTCTTCACTAACACATGTTTGTGGAAGTGTGTCATGGCACGAACAAAGGAGATTTCTGAGGACCTCAGAAAAAGAGTTGTTGATGCTCAGGCTGGAAAATGTGACAAACACCATCTCTAAAGAGTTTTGGACTCCACCAATCCACAGTCAGACAGATAGTGTACAAATGGAGGAAATTCAAGCCCATTGTTACCCTCCCCAGGAGTGGTCGACCAACAAAGATCACTCCAAGAGCAAGGTGTGTAATAGTTGGCGAGGTCACAAAGGACCCCCTGTGTAACTTCTAAGCAACTGAAGGCCTCTCTCACATTGGCTAATGTTAATGTTCATGAGTCCACCATCAGACGAACACTGAACTACAAATGGTGTGCATGGCAGGGTTGCAAGGAGAAAGCCACTGCTCTCCAAAAAGAACATTGCTGCTCGTCTGCAGTTTGCTAAAGATCGCGTGGACAAGCCAGAAGGCTATTGGAAGAATGTTTGTGGACGGATGGACCAAAATGCAATTTTTTGGTTTAAAAGAAAAGCGTCATGTTTGGAGAAAGGAAAACACTGCATTCCAGGATAAGAACCTTATCCCATCTGTGAAACATGGTGGTGGTAGTGTCATGGTTTGGGCCATGTTTTGCTGCATCTGGGCCAGGACGGCTTGCCATCGTTGATGGAAAAATGAATTCTGAATGATATCAGAGAATTCTAAAGGAAAATGTCAGGACTATCTGCCCATGAACTGAATCTCAGGAGAAGGTGGGTCATGCAGCAAGACAACGACCCTGAGCACACAAGCCGTTTCTACCAAAGAATGGTTAAAGAAGAATAAAGTTCATGTTTTGGAATGGCCACGATTCCTGACCTTAATCCAATCAAAATGTTGTGGAAGGACCTGAAGCGAGCAGCTAATGTGAGGAAACCCACCAACAGTTACAGGAATCAAACAGTTACAGCGAAACGTTTAGCTGCAGTTATTGCTGCACAGGGGGGGGTCACACCAGATACTGAAAAGCAAAGGATTCATATATTTTTGCCACCTATTATTATGTAACATTGGATCATTTTCCTCAATAAATAAATGACCAACTATAATATTTTTGTCTCATTTGTTTAACTGAGATATTTTTACCTACTTTTAGGACTTGTGTGAAAATCTGAGATGATGTTTTAGGTCATATTTATTCAAAAATATAGAAAATTCTAAAGGGTTCACAAACTTTCAAGCACCATTATTTCTGAGCTTACAATCTGATTGAATTCTCACCATGATGATATTTGTGATAACAGCATTTTTATGTCCTCTTGTTGGAAGACCCAGTGTCTAATCAGACCATACCTGTAATCATTTACATATCTGCCTGCGTCATACGTTTTGTGGCATTCCGACGTTTCTATCTGGGTTATTATTCTATCTGGGATATGTTTTTTTGTCAGTGAGTATAGATAATGAGCAGAATGGCTTCTTGCCTCTACATACACCCTCCACTTCATTTCAATCAGTGTTTAATTGTGAGTTAATAATAGCATATTATATGTTGTAGCATTTAGCACTAGAAAAAAGTACTTGTCACCTACATCTGCCACAATAGTACACATGATGAGTGAGACACCATGCAAGACAGGGTATTCCCCACACAATCAGCAGATCACTGGGAGGTTCCTATGATTTCCTAATAGGAAATAATGGATACTGGACTACCATTATCCAAATATTGTATCCCAACTATTTCTTGGAACAGAGTAAAGTCAGTTAAAGAGATTTGTCTGTACTCATATCTGGCTGAAGAGTAATGGACTGAGGATACCGTATGAACCCAGCATTGTTTAACATGTATTAACGTCCCGACATCTGAAAACGAATATCAGAAGAGATCAGACTTCATGGAGACATATGATGCTTTACATTTGAATTAGGTTTAAATTAGCAGATGATGAAATGAGTGAAGAGGTGCATGAAAGTGTGGGTCATTAATTAATGAATGTAATGATATTTGAATAATTTAGAACCCTTTTCTGCTTAATGCTTGTGGCTGCTGCTCACAATACTGCACACTGAATTCTGTTCTGCAGCTGCACAGGACAATGACTAATAAAACCTGCAGTGCTGAAATAGGCCAACTCCAACTATCTGTGAACATTTTAAAAGGACTTTAAAATATTCAATATTGTCTACAGCTAAAATTACCCACTCCTTTCACTACACCCAGCCATCTGTGAAAAATGTACCAAATATCAGTAGCTGAGAGAAGTTCCAAACAAAAAAGACAACCGTTATTATCATCATATAAAGCACTAGGGCTAATGCTGTCACCGATTATTGCAATTTGCTTGTATCATTGATGAGGACCATTAGATATGATACTATATAGTATGCCTTGTATATAACGGATAACACTAGTGTTCTGTGGATATTGAAACTGACAATCCAAAAATAATGCAGAGATGACCCATAAAAATCGTAAAGAGATCTTATTAGTATGTTGACAGATTTTTCTTAAACAACAGTGAGGTCAATGAGGAACAAACAAAACTTATAGTCAAGTCAAATTGATTTCTATAGTGCTTTTTAGAACAGAGTATTGTGTCAAAGCAGCTTTACAAATATAAGCTTTAACTGAGCAAACCTGGGGCGACAGTGGTAAGGGACTGTGGACTGTGGTGGCCTAGCGGGTAAGGTACTGGACTATGGACCAGAAGGTAGAAATCCTGATAAGAAAAGAGGCGGCTGAAGTGATGCACCCATCATGCCTAGTCCCTGCAGTACAAGCCTGTGGGGGCGGTGCTATGATCTGGGGTGGCTGCAGTTGGTCAGGTCTAGGTCCAGCAACGTTATGTGCCCAAAGAATGAGGTACCTGACTACCTGAATATACTGAATGACCAGGTTATTCCATCAATGGATTTTTTCTTCCCTGATGGCACGGGCATGTTCCAAGACGACAATGTCAGGATTCATCGCGATCAAATTGTGAAAGAGTGGTTCAGGGAGCATGAGACATCATTTTCACACATGGATTGGCCACCATGTGTGAAAATTAGATATACACACACCGATCAGGCATAACATTATGACCACTTCCTTGTTTCTATGCTCATTGTCTATTTTATCTGTTTCACTTACCATATAATAGAAATTTGTAGTTCTACTATTACAGACTGTAGTCCATCTGTTTCTCTACATGCTTTGTTAGTCCTCTTTACTCTGTTCTCTAAAGTTCAGGACCCCCACAGGACCAGCACAGATCAGGTCCTGTTTGGATAGTGGATCATTCTCAGCACTGCAGTGACACTGAGGTGGTGGTGATGTTTTAGGGTGTGTTGTTCAGGTAGGTGTGGATTAGCAGTGCTGCTGGAGGTTTTAAACATCTCAGTGTCACTACTGGACTGAAAATATTCCACCTACTAAAAATGTCCAGTCATAGTGTTATGGCGGTTTTAAACATGAGAAACTGAAGGAAATAACTCA
Source organism: Ancistrus triradiatus (assembly GCA_025084515.1). Classification (NCBI taxonomy): domain Eukaryota; kingdom Metazoa; phylum Chordata; class Actinopteri; order Siluriformes; family Loricariidae; genus Ancistrus; species Ancistrus triradiatus. Next base: position 54,201 of record JAJAGP010000908.1, on the reverse strand, counting down.
AAATAGTTCTAATAGAAATAAATTAAAATAATATTAAAAGGTAAGCAATGTTTGTAAATACATGAGGAACCACTAATGTGATAAGGTGACTTGATTTTAAAATAGCTTTGTATTTACATTACTAATTAATTTACCTTATCTGTTGTCTTCTATGTGTATTTCTACATACAGTGGTGTGAAAAAGTGTTTGCCCCCTTGCTGACTTCCTATTTTTTTGCATGTTTGTCACACTTAAGGGTTTTAGAACATCAAACCAATTTAAATATTAGTCAAAGACAACACAAGTAATCACAAAATGCAGTTTTTAAATGAAGGTGTTTATTATGAAGGGAGAAAAAAATCCACCCCCCGTTGTTAATACGTAACATAACTGTCTTATCACAGCTGAGTTCACTGTCTTTAGCCACACCTGGGCCTGATTATTGCCATACCTGTTCTCAATCAAGATATCACTTAAATAGGACCTGCCTGAAAAAGTGAAGTACACCAAAAGATCCTTGAGATCTATCAGTCTGGAAAGGTTTATAAAGCCATTTCTAAAGCTTTGGGACTTTAGCAAAACACAGTGAGATCCATTATCTACAAATGGCGAGCGCAGCAACAACTTATCCAAGAGGTCACAAAAGACCCCACAACAACATCCAAAGAACTGCAGGCCTCACTTGCCTCAGTTAAGGTCAGTGTTCATGCCTCCGCCATAAGAAAGAGATTGGGCAAATTACATTAAAGCTCATTTCAGTTTTTCCAGAACACACCTTGATGATCCCCAAGACTTTTGGGAAAACTTTCTGTGGACTGACGAGACAAAAGTTGAACTCTTTGGAAGGTGTGTGTCCCATTACATCTGGTGTAAAAGTAACACAGCATTTCAGAAAAAGAACATTATACCAACAGTAAAATATGGGGGTGGTAGTGTGATGGTCTGCGGCTGTTTTGCTGCTTCAGGATCTGGAAGACTTGCTGTGATAAATGGAACTAGGAATTCTGCTGTCTACCAAAAATCCTGAAGGAGAATGTCTGGCCATCTGTTTCGTGTCCTCCAGCTGAAACGAACTTGGGTTCTGCAGCAGGACAATGATCCAAAACACATCAGAAAGTCCACCTCTGAAGATAAACAAAATGAAGACTTTGGAGTGACCTAGTCAAAGTCCTGACCTGAATCCTATTGAGATGCTGTGGCATGACCTTAAAAAGGCCGTTCCTGCTCGAAAGCCCTCCAATGTGGCTGAATTAAAACAATTCTGCAAAGATGAGTGGGCCAAAAAAATTTTTCTCCATTAATAATAAACATCTTCATTTAAAAACCGCATTTTGTGTTTACTTGTGTTGTCTTTGATTAATATTTAAATTGGTTTGATGTTCCGAAACACTTACAGTGTGACAAACATGCAAAAAAAATAGGAAATCAGGAAGAGGGCAAGCACTTTCTCACACCACTGTAACTGTTTGTATGATTATAAAGTGGTACAAGGCTTTGTGGTGTGTTGTGGTTACCTTGGTTACCTTGATGGCTTGCAGTAGGCTGTTTCATGATGAAGAAATGATGTTTTATATACACCTGTCAGAAAAAGAATTACAGTTCCAATGACAAGTCCAAGTCTAAAGGTAGCTTATGTTCAGTGAAGTTACATTTCATTAAAATTTATTTCAAGCCCAAGAGAAATCACAAGCAGCAGTCATCTACAAGGCTATCGATGGTTACATCATTGTGCCATTCATAGAAGGCATGTAGTTTGATAGGATACAATGAGAAGGATACTAAAAATGACCGATTCTGAAGGGAGTGGAACCCCGCATGCAGAACAATTATGATGTGCCAGTAAATTAAATTTGGTATTTCTTTATTCGTAAAAACTACGCAAAGTAGAACTTGATTAAATCCTCTATGTCCGTTATTTTCAGTTACGCTACAGTGTGACAGTTTCAGCATTTTGACTTATTCTCGAAATACTGCAACTTTATTATTGACATAAGTTTATTTTCTAAATTCAACATGAATTCTTTTAATCAATGGTAGTAAAACACTGTCTTATAAATCACTCGTGACATCTGTGATTACTCAATGAATATCATAGCTCTGAGAGCCACCTGAACTCACAAAGCAAATTTAATGAATGGCAAAAAGAAGTGATTGCATTTGGGCATGCCAAAGGCCATAGTGTGAAGGAAGTAGCTAATACATATACATATACAGGTGGTCCCCGGGTTAAGTCGCACTCGACTTGTGCCAAACTGATCTTACGGAGATATTACGACACTAGAAATCTGGTCCGTAGGTCCTCTACCTACGGAAGTTATGACCCGTAGGTAGAGGACCTTCAACTTAGGTATGAGGCGCAATCCGGAACTACTTTTTGTTATTGTTAATCCAACCACAGGATTAAAGGTAAGGAATTCTTCACGGTTTTTTTTTTCATTTTTATAAATTGTTGAACATTAAGAATCGAAAATCGACTTACACCACGCTGTAGGAATAGATCTGTGTTGTAACCCGGAGACTGCCTGTGTGTATATATAGATATAGATATGTGTGGTCTCTGGCGAGATATATATTGCTCAAGGACCCAACAGTGGCAGTTTGGCAGACGTGGGATTTGAACCCTGGACCTTCTGGTCCATAGTCCAGTACCTTACCCGCTCAAAACAGCTCTAATAGAACCATAATATTAATATTTAATGTTTGTAAATATCCTTGTTTTAAATGAGGAATCACTAATCACTAATTATTTTCACAGTTACAGGTGACAGTGTTTACTCTCAAAACAATATAACTTTATTCTTGACATACAAGTTTATTTTCGAAATCCAACATGAATTCTTTTAATCAATGGTAGTAAAACGTCATGGTATAAATCACCTGTGAGTTTGCGGTGATCTTGACTGCACTCGATGAATGTCTTAGCTCCACGAGCCACCTGAAGGCCATGTAAAATACAGCCATATACAGTCTGAGGACAAATGGGCAGGGACTCAGACCCCCCCTGGGGATGTACTGGAGGTCTATGTGTCTGGTCTGATGTAGGTCTGATTAATGTAAAATACTGGAATATTGCTTAAACCAAATAGAAAATAACTGTTCTTTTACACAGAGATATCTCTGTCCTACTGGTTTTAATCTATCCATGATCATTTGTAAACAATGGAGCAATCCTCTCTCTCTCTCTCTCTCTCTCTCTCTCTCTCTCTCTCTCTCTCTCTCTCTCTCTCTCTCTCTCTACACCCCACCTTTGTATGTGCATGATCTGGTGTATTAAATGAGAATTGATTTTCCGTTTTGTCTGACTGAACAATGAGCCCATTTAACACTGACAATCTGACTTTTACTGATTGGTGGGCCAACACACACAAACACATACACAGGTTTCTTTTTCCACCTTTCTGGGGCTGGTTGACCAGGAGCGAGTCTAGAATCAGTGTTTAGGAGTGCTAAGCCTCCAATGAGACCATCCTCCTCCATCCTTTTCCCTCGTTTTTCCCTTCCTTTTTTTAAAGAAGGAAACTGTACATTTTGGCATAATTATCCAGGACTTGAAAAGCACTGCCCTTTCCTTATTCTTCCACACATTTCTGTGATTAATACCGCCATACAGACATGGTTCAAACACTGTTGCATAAATAATCGTGCTTTGTGGTGTGCTGTGTATTTTTGGACCCATCTGGTTTGTCATTTTTTAATAGATTTAAGTTTAAAATCTTTAAACTTTGAAGTTTGCACTGAAACTGAAGCACTCAGTGTCTTGTGGCCTGTTGTGACAACTTCTGCTATATATACGTACTCACACAACACATAAACACAGCACACACCACACAAATACATATACAGTGGGGGGAAAAAGTATTTAGTCAGCCACTGTCTGTGCAAGTTCTCCTACTTAGAAAGATGAGAGAGGTCTGTAATTTTCATCATGGGTACACTTCAGACAAAATGAGAAAAACATTTTTTAAAGAATTTAATTGTAATTATGTTACAAAGTACTGAGTTGGACTTTTTTTATTGACCAAATACTTAATTTCCACCATAATTTACAATTAAATTCTTTAAAAATCCTACAATGTGATTTCCTGGATTTTTTTTTCTAATTTTGTCTCTCATAGTTGAAGTGTACACATGATGAAAATTACAGACTTCTCTCATCTTTCTAAGCAGGAGAACTTTCACAATACGTGGCTGACTAAATACTTTTTTGCCCCACTGTATGTGACCAAAAGTACTCGGACACAACGACGTTTTTTCTGCTTGCCACATTTCAAGTGCTGGTGTACTTCCTTCAGGAAATGCAGACCTAGTTTTGTACCATCATTCCCACACTTGTGAAGGAGAGAAAAAGTAGATCATACCTGCTGCAAGGCTGCTGTATTTTCCTGGTTAAAATATGATGTTTAAACCCTATGCTTTCTATGGTTTTAACAATTTTTAGGGGTGATGGGACTCAATTTAGTAGTGCTTGAGCATGCCTATGCTATTGACATAATATTAATGTAACTAATTAAAACTACACCTCTACCTGCCACATGCAGCACCAACCATTGAGTGATGAGATCCAGCACAACCCCACTTGCAGCAGTAGAAATTCAAGTTCCCTGGAGTGATTCATTATACTCCACTATTTCACAGGTGAGTTTGGCAGATTGCAGTGTGCTGTCAAGTGTCCACAAACGTTTGCAGATTCTACACACAGACACACCTGGTCTGGTGAACTTCAGCTTCCAGTGTGTTAGTCCGGTGAAAGCTATGATGTTTGGTAACAGTGGTGGTCTGGCAAGGAGTCTTCGTTTTACACCCATGTAATACAGATACAGTTGAGACTTTACTAAATAGTAAGCTAACATTAGACGTCTTTTATAGGTCTTGTGTCCTGATATCACCTTTGAGTTTTGTCTCCAGCTCTCTCTTTCCCTCTCTGTCAGATTTCTCGGGCTAATTAAACACTACAGCTCACAGAGAGATCTTATCAGCGCTGAGAGGCTCGGTGGAACACATTGATCTCTTACCCTTCTCTCTCTCCTCTCTCGCTTTTCTCTCGCTTTTCTATCTGTCCCACATCCAGTTGATTGATAGATCTCTAGGTTTTCTTGTAAAAGTGATGGCGACAGGAGATGTAACCCTGGGGGAGGGGTGGCAGGGGCGGTCGAGAGAGAGGGAGAAAATGAGAGAATATCCTGGAAATAAAACTGTCAAATTGTCAATATATGGAAACCAAAAGAGACAGAGAGGGAGAGAGCACTAAGGAGAATATTTATATTAATACTGATTTCATTCTCCAGCTGAAAAGTGCTTTCATGACCAAGCGTCACACTGTAATTCAGCCATTCCATTAAATTCCATTAAAAGCCAGTGGTCATCGTTAGTGAGTAATTTAAAAATATTTCTGATGTCCAGATTTGATTAAATATTGAGCAACCATGTATGGATCTAGCTTCGTATTGCCATGGTAACCTGGATGGTGGATGGTATAAGCTGGCAGGGAGAGGGAGATCTTGTGTTTGCTTTTCTGTAATATGAATTAAATCAGATTTAGTTAATAATTACAGCATATGATTAGAATGCTGGTTATGTCTCTAATTATTATAAAATTCAGTCATTGACAAAAATAAAACCGCACTCAGATAGAAATGTCGGAATGCTGCAAAACTGCATGCAGTGTCAGGTAGATAAGTCAGTGATTACAGGTGTGGTCTGATTAGACAGTGGGTC
>JAJAGP010000908.1:0-48406 GCA_025084515.1 Ancistrus triradiatus | reverse complement strand
TTATGTACTACTGCAGTAATTTCCACAGTTGGTAGATTTCTGCAACAAGCAGTATGTGATTTGGGTGTGTTGGGTTGAGGCAACTAAGTTGGAATAAAATAAATCAGTAAATGCATTCATTTGGACGTAATGGGTTAACGAAAACAAAGTTTAAACTTCTAACTTGGTCCTGTAACAGGTTTAGATGGCAGCACTGAGTTATGTCGGTGTATTTAGATGTTTACATGTTGGTGTATTTGTAGGCTGTGTAGTAAATTCTATAGTTTTGACATGTAGGCAAGGTTTTTTTTTTAGATATTTTTACAGTTGTCATGCTTTGCATTTTTGTTTTTGTATTATTTGTAGACATTTGTGAGGTTTTTGGGTGTTTTTGGGAGTTTTTGTCAGTAATCGGTATTAGCTGCTAATCAAACATGGCTATTAAGTAAGATGGCTGTTCAGACACTTTAGGCTTGTACTTCATTAGTTGTGTTCAATGAACAGACAATTCAATTGTTAATCGCAAATTATTTATATGACAACTAATCGTCAGCTAAAGTTTCATGATTGTAACAGGCCTACTTTCATAGTTTTTCCGCATCCGTCCTGCTCTGGCTGCTTCTAACAAATTCACTAAAAAAAAGGTTTCCCACATTTGATCTAGAACTTGACTGACTTGCATAGAGCCCAGAATGTGTTGGGGAAGAAGCCTTGGGAGGGCCAAGACAAAATACATTTTAGATATTTTATCAGTCATGTATTCACTCATTTTCTAAAGGCTTAATCCAGTTTAGGGTTGCAGTGACCTGACCATCAGCACAGACTGCAAGGCTGGAACGAACCCCAGACATGGCGCTAATCCATCGCAGGGCACGTGCACATGCACACACAGAAACACACGTGCACTCACTCAGTCACATTGGGACACTTTAGAGATACCAGTTGGCCTAAAGCATGTCTTAGGAATAAGGGAGGGAACCAGAGAACCTCCAACCAGGAAACCCACGCAAACGTGGGGAGAACATGCACACTTCATCTGTTCACTTGTCAAACAGGTTTACCCTATTCAGTTTAACAGCCACTCAGCAGCCTATTCAATGAGCTTTAGTTATAGGAGACTCTATCCTAAGACACATGAAGTTAGTTACTCCTTTAGGGACATAAGCAGCTATGGTGAACCGTAGACTTGGAATAAGGGCAACGGACATTACTGGGAGTCTTAAGGTGCTTTGGTAATGGAGGAACGTATTCATAGTTCTTAGAACTGTATGCCTTTGTCTCGTGTTCACACCGCAGGATCTGGGGACAATTGTAGTTCTTAGAACGCCATGTATAGCTCCTACTTCAAGGCAGGTACTTTTCATAGTGCAAACCAACCCTGAGTGACGCAAGTTTGCTGTGATTGGTCCAGATGTAGTGACTGTATAGTAGATGTATAGTGATTGGTAGAGGCAAGCGCCTGTGTCAGTATATTTCAAGTACGACAGAATGTCACGCTTAAAATGGAAAAAAAAACCACAGACAAATGGACCAACAGTGATGTTCAGAAGGTGGAGGTACCTTTTGAGCCATCTAAGCATTTGCATGAATAAATTTGCATGGCTTACATGACTTCAGTGCCTACTGGTAGTGTGTACGCAAACCAAAAAAATAGTTCTTGGTGAAGCTCCTCAGGGGATAGTTCCTCCCAAATTAGTCCACAGAACTGTTTAGTGCGAAGGAGCCTTGAGAGATCCAGAGTCGTAGATTTTCTAGGATAGTTGCCCATGCAGGTGCTGCTAATCGACACCTTTGCCTATCAGGGATAACTAGGAGTAGCTAAGGGTGTACACTTGGTTCGATTAAAACAAAATCGCACAAAGGTCCATTAGTGCGGTTCATTTGAAGTGTGAACGCTGCCATCTGAACCTTGGTGCGCACCAAACATGGGGTCTCGGTCCGCTTTCAAATTAACTCTGGTGTGGTTTGATTGCTGTGTGAATGCAGCACTGACCAAAGACGTGTAAATGAAACAATCACAGGGAGTGATGTATATAACTTGATATAACAGTTATCACACACATGTAATTCTGGCTCTGTTAAATAACTGTACTTGATTCTTTCATTCCAAAGGACAGAATACTCAAGCGTACAGTGGCGCTTGAAAGTTTGGGAACCCTGTAGAATTTTCTATATTTCTGCATAAATGTGACTTAAAACCAATGAGACAAAAAATATTATACTTGGTCATTTATTTATTGAGGAAAATGATCCAATATTACAATATTATGGACAGATGTCCTGACATTTTCCTTCTGAATTCTCTGATATAATTCAGAATTCATTGTTTCCATCATGATGGCAACGTCCTTGCCCGATGCAGCAAAACAGGCCCAAACCATGATACTAACCACCACCCTTGTTTCAGATGGGAAATAAGGTTCTTATGCTGGAATGTTTTTCCTTTCTCCAACAAATGCTGTTTCTTTTAAACCACAAAAGTTCTATTTTGGTCTCATCCATCCACAAAAACATTCTTCTAATAGCCGTCTTTTCTTCCAATAGACGTCTGGATTGTCCACGTGATCTTTAGCAAACTTTAGACGAGCAGCAATGTTTTCTTTTTGGAGAGCAAGTGGCTTTCTCCTTGCAAACCCAACCCTGCCATGCACACCATTGTTGTTCAGTGTTCTTCTGATGGTGGACTCATGAACATTAACATTAGCCAATGTGAGAGAGGCCTTCAGTTGCTTAGAAGTTACCCTGGGGTCATTTGTGACCTCGCCAACTATTACACACCTTGTTCTTGGAGTGATATTTGTTGGTCGACCACTCTTGGGGAGAGTAAGACTGGTCATGAATTTCCTCCATTTGTACACAATCTGTCTGACTGTGGATTCGTGGAATCCAAACTCTTTAGAGATGCTTTTGTAACCTTTTCCAGCCTGATGAGCATCAACAACTCTTTTTCTGAGGTCCTCAGAAAATCTATTTTATTTGTTTCATGATACACTTCCACAAACATGTGTTGTGAAGAGCAGACTTTGATAGATCCCTGTTCTTTAAATAAAACAGGGTGCCCACTCACACCTGATTGTCATTCCATTGATTGAAAACACCTGACTCTAATTTCACCTTCAAATTAACTGCCAGTCTTAGAGGTTCACATACTTTTGCCACTCAATAAAATGTAATATTGGATCATTTTCCTCAATAAATAAATGACCAAGCATAACATTTTTGTCTCATTTCTTTAACTGGGTTCTCTTTATCCACTTTTAGGACTTGTGTGAAAATCTGATGATGTTTTAGGTCATATTTATGCAGAAATCTAGAAAATTCTAAAGGCTTCACAAACTTTCAAGCACCACTGTAGCTGCTGCTTCTCATTATAGGAGGTACAGTCGCCCATTAAACGTCAGTACCGCAGTCTCCTTGCAGCATGTGCTCTTTGATGTGCGTGACGGAGGAATTAAATTGTAGGAGCTCTTTGTGAGGTATCAGCTGCTAAAAATACCAGCACATATTAAGAAATGGCATGAGCGCGTTTAGCCCAGCACACAGCATTGTTGTGGAAGTTTGGTCGCAAAACGTCATAAAAGCTGTCCAATCAGTATGTGACCTTATTCATGTGACGTTCTTGCATATTTTGGTTCGATGCTAAGAATGTCACTGTGAATGCTAAGTGAAATGTCACAATGTTAAACAACTGTACTTGGTCCGGAACAATGCACAAAATGATAGGTTGTTGCATTTTAGTCCTGTTGTTGAATCAAGTGAACTTAACGTATGAACCAGTGTTCATTTTGACAAGAAAGTTTGATTTAGTTTAGTCAGTCTTTTGACCAAAACATAATTTAGTTTTAGTCATAATGTAGTAATCTGAATTAGTTTGTCTAGTTTTATATAGTCAACTAAATCTACAGTAGATGCAGTTGCCTAAAATATGAAATGTAAAGGTTGCAATATGTAAATGCGTTGTTAACATTTCCCTTGTATTATCTAAGTCATTATATACACTAAGGCAAAATGAAACATCTATTAAGCAGTGAATGTGCAATGTGCACAGAAACAGCTTTAACTCATTTGAAACAAGACCACATCTCCGATTAAATGGTCGTTTTTCTACTCATTAACATTAATAGCACTGATGCCTTGTAGTTCACAGCTTAGCAAAAAATGAAATAATGTTACGAAATAATTAACATAAAATGAACTCTGGTATGAACACACCCCAAGAGTAAGGTGTGTACAGTAGTGAAGGCAATGTCAGAAGCCGTACTAGGGCCTGGCCCCATCCCAGTGTGTCGAGGACCCCGAGCAAAAAGCAGGTTACAGTCACTGAATTGCTGGATGCTCAAGTGGTACTCTTAAACATTCTGGGCAGCCTTTTAGGCTAAGCTTGGCCTTTTAGAATGGGACAATATCCACCCCACTTGGAAAAGAGTTGCTCTCATTTCTTTTAGCATACTGTGCAGTATTGAGACTACATCTGTTCCCAGAAACAGCCAAATATAATAAACCTATGAGAATGAATCCTATTCAAGCACAATTCAGCCATGCAACAACCTCTACCAGCACCTTTGCTGCTTAACATTAGACCACTCGCATCTAAGGCAGTTATTATGAATGAAACTATTACTGAGCAGGGATTTAATGTTCTATGTTTAACAGAATCTTGAATGAGACCTAATGAATATTTAGCTTTAAATGACCTAACCCTCCTGGATACGGCTGTACAAACAGTTCTCATCTGTGTGGTCAAGGGGGAGGCATAACAACTATGAATAACAATAATTGAAATCTTACTCCTAAAACTGCCTTTAAGTTCAGTTCATTTGCAGTTCTCTTTAGCAGCATTACTGATACAGTCCCAAACAGGAGTTCATGCCAGTTATTCTCTTTAATAACCAGTTCTAGGGTGCCAGTGCCTTATTCTGAATTCTTACAATAGTTTTCAAGCATTCTGTCAGGTTTAGTTGTTTCAACAGAAAAATCAATAGTCTTTGGAGACTTCAGATTTCATTTCAGTTACACACAAGACTGTCTGAGAACAATCTCTACTATACTCAGTGGGATGCACTCAGAATATAATAGGACCCACTCACTATCACCCTCGATTTAATACTGTCCTATGGAATAGATAAAGACAGAAAAATTATTGTACTGCAGGCTGAAATGATCTCATTTCAGTCGCACGGTGGCTCGGTGGATAGCACCACTTCCTCACAGCAAGAAGGTCCTGGGTTCAATCCCAGGCTAAAGTGGCCTGGGTCCTCCCTGTGTCTGCATGGGTTTACTCTAGGTACTCCAGTTTCCTCTCACAGTCCAAAGACATGCGTGTTAGGTTAATTGATTACGCCAAATTGGCATCGACTTGAGTGTGTGTGTGTATATGTGTGTATATATATACAGTGGGGCAAAAAAGTATTTGGTCAGCCACTGATTGTGCAAGTTCTCCTACTTAGAAAGATGAGAGAGGTCTGTAATTTATCATAGGTACACTTCAACTATGAGAGACAAAATGAGAAAAAAAATCCAGGAAATCACATTGTAGGATTTTTAAAGAATTTCATTGTAAATTATGGTGGAAAATAAGTATTTGGTCAATAAATTTGGTTCAACTCCATACTTTATAACATAACCTTTGTTGGCAATGACAGAAGTCAAACGTTTCCTGTAAGTCTTCACCAGATTGGCACACACTGTAGCTGGTATTTTGGCCCATTCCTCCATGCAGATCTCCTCTAGAGCAGTGATGTTTTGGGGCTGTCGCTGGGCAACACGGACTTTCAACTCCCTCCACACATTTTCTATGGGGTAGAGGTCTGGAGACTGTCTAGGCCACCTCCAGGACCTTGAAATGCTTTTTAAATACGGAGCCACTCACTCCTTGGTTGCCCGAGCGGTGTGTTTGGGATCATTGTCATGCTGGAAGACCCAGCCACGTTCCATCTTCAATGCTCTCACTGATGGAAGGAGGTTTTGGCTTAAAATCTCACGATACATGGCCTCGTTCATTCTTCCCTTACCACAGATCAGTCGTCCTGCCCCCTTTGCAGAAAAACAGCCTGCATGTTTAAATTGCTTTTGTTGTTGCCCAAAGAGTAATAAAAACACTTGGAAAAAAAACCTGAAGTAGGTTATCATAATTCATGCATGAAAGGGTTAAACTCATCAGTTCATGATACATTTAACTTTTGATGTATTTGTCAGAACATATCCACATCATAAATCAGGGAGCACCTGTACAATACAACCTCATTAATACATATAATGCCTTATACAGTGTGGATTTTCTGGAGATCTTCTGGATCAATGTATTGTTCTCATGTTTTTGCCAGTGCTTAGCATAGGGTGCAGACGAGCATGTATGCGTAACAATGCGCCGCGAGTCCATCGCAGGGCTAGGTAGCTCTTGCAGTGTTGAGGGATCATGCCTTGTTTGGCCTCTCCTCACCCAGACAAGGCAAATCATGCCTGCATGCCCTAGCATCTCGAAATACATCATGATCTGATAAAAAAAAAAAACATTTAACCTATGATGATGGACTTATGGGACACCCTGTATATTTATGTAGGTGAGTATTGCTAAGCATACGTCTCATCACATGCAGACTCAGACGGCACTTTTTCATGGAATGACTCATCAAGAAAGTGACAGTCTAGTGCAGTCTATATCATACTCGTCCCCAGTACTCCGCCATCCTGATTGTGACAAAGTAATCATCATCATTCATCTCTAATGAGAATAAATGTGCAGCTAACGACACACTGACATCCCCCATTACATTCCATTACAGCCAGAGAAAGCGAGAGAGAAACCGAAAGAGAGAGAAGCTCATTAACCAGCTGTGACACCTGCATGTCCATGTCCCCCTAATTTAAGGGTGCCGGCAAGGGGTAGCGTCTGCCTCCAGAGTATTATTACTGTCTCACCAACACGACTATTAAAACAACACAAACTAATACTTATTCTATCGATAATTAGGTGCTTTGTGCCATTTCCTACGACACGGCAAACTCAAAAACCCTGAGAAAGGCGACAGAAAGAGGATTTGTTTAATAAAATTAAATCAAGTGGGTGTGCATAACGTAGTGGAGGAGTGGAGCGGTTACGCCAACCTGCGGTCTTTGAATGACACTAAATACGGCAGGTGCAAATGAATCTGTGAACAGCCGGCATCACAGCAGAAACAAAGCAAACAGAAGGAGCTTCCTGGCACTGCACCCTCTTCTATAACACCACCAGTCCCACACAGAATGCTACTCATCAGAGGCACGATATGCCCTCTCACTCAAACAAAATGGCCAATCAGATCCATAATGCAGCAAATCCAGCTTCCATAATATAACCAATCATGATGAGCACTACCCAGTAATTACATGTGAAGTTAAATCTGATATATAAAACACATCAGTATATGATGTCAGTGCTGAAGAGTGAAGAGTGAGGAGTGTAAAGAACCTTAGCAAATGCTCTGCAAAGGAACATTTGAAAGGTTTTAATAGCCTAAACATTTTTAAACATCAGTCTAAGCTCCATGGAAATCTTGTTGGATTACAGCGAAAAAGATAAACCAAATGCTGGAATAGGCTCTGCAAACAAAATATAGGTGTAGTGTGCATAATCCAGGGAATTTTAAAATAGGCAAAGCATGAACGTTTGTTTTTATATGTATGTGTACAGTACTGGGCAAAAGTCTTAGGCCACCATTAGATATGTTTTAGCAGTGGTATAATGACCATGCATAACATATTGTCGACGATTGGACCCAAAATTTCAGACTTAGTTTTGTCACTTCAGAGCGGTCTATTCAACCTGTTTAGCTTTCAAAAAAAGTGGTTCTTGGCTGCTACCCTTCCAAAAAGTGGTGGTGACCAAAAAAGACCATTCCTGATCAAGCTTCTTTGGACTGTAGAAGTGTTGACTTGGCATCCCAATAAAGCTGCCAGATGCTGCTATTGTTCAAGTATGAGAGGAGGTCTCACTAAATACTTCTCACTGTAGCCTATAGAAGTTTATATATTATACTTTTTATTTTTGACTGTGTATGAGGGTGTCTATGAAGTAAACCCCAATTTAATAAGTGTATTACTCACTGAGCAACATATCTCTTTGATGAGACAAGTAGAAACTACATCTAGAATACAAGCTGATGATTAATGAAACTAATTCACTCTGCTGGATTGGAGTAAATGCATCTGAACTCATTAACCTCTATGTAGTTATTTTAGCAAAGTATCTGAGAGAGCTGATGTACTCAGAATTGCCTCTCTAATGTTTCCTGTGATACCAGAGTCCAATAAAATATCATTTACTACATTTACTACCAATTCAGAAAATGTTGGAATGGGATGGAAATGCAAAAAAAATAAAATAAAAAAAAACAATCCCTCTCCCACAAAAACAAACAAACAAACAAAAAAAACCCACAACCCCCCTCCCAAAACAAGCAAACAAACAAACCAGTGTTTCTTACATTTACTTTTATTTCATTGCAGACAGTATGAACCCAATATATTTCATCTGGTCAGCTTCATTTCTTTTGTTAATAAACATCCATTCCATATTTATAGGCCTGCAACACATTAAAAAATAGTTAATGAGGTAAAAAAAACAACAACAAAAAAAACTAAATAATGATGTGATTTCAGACAGGTGATGTCAACAGGTTAATCACGATTTGGTACAAAAGCAGCATCTACGGCTGCTGGGAAAGTCTTTGAGGAGCAAAGGTTTGCAGAGGATCTCCAGTTTGTCATCAAATGCTTGAGAAAATTATCCCCAACTCTTTCTGATTTGGGGTTGTATGATTTTAGCTACTGAGCTACTACCTTTTCCAAAATATTAGGGATAAAAAGAAAATCAGATATGGATCTGTAAATTGCTAATTAATATGTTTAAGTGTGGCTCAATAACTGCTCATTTCACACGTTGGTAGGTAAACAATACTAATAGATGCATCTTATTTTTAACAAAGGTTGAATTACTGTACTGAGACAAGTAGAAACTGCATCTAGAATACAAGCTGATGATTTAGACGAAGAGATTAAAGAGCGTTTAGTGCAGTGGTCTATACTGTATCATAGCAGAGCCTCTAAGTAATGATAAGTAAGTTCATGTTTAAAACACTTACTTAACTTACAGCTGGCCAAAATCATTAACACAAAGCTTATTTTATAATAAAGTGTTGAAAAATCTCATGTAATTTAGTGAGTAATGGATTGAAAACTCATGCCACTTGGCTCTTAAAACTAAGCTTTTAAGGACCCATGGAGACTTATTTGCACAGTACAGTAGTGTAGATGTAAAAAAGATAATACACACAGCAGAGATCTTCTCTGAGGGCTATTGAATCATGAATCGAATTCCCGCTGAAACGAGTCACGCGGCTCGACTCAAACAAGTTTAAGTGCGCTGAATACCGAGCAAACGATGAGAACCGAAACAAATTTTTCTAGTCAAAATGCCTTGAGAACCGAATTCGACCGAGTTCCGAGGTGGTCAAGAACTGAGATACCACTGTACTGTATTTAAAAATCCATGTTTATTGGTAAGGACTGTTCTGTCGCTGATCATTAGAGGGTGGCATATGTGCAAAGTTTGAGCCAACACGGCAGTTCCACCTCTGACCAGCAGAGGGCCCTAGACAGCGGATCTAACATTGGGAACTTAGTGGCAAGAATCCTTCAGACAAATAAGCCTGTATTAGCTGCAGTGTAGGATATCTCAAGCCAGACAATGGCTCACTTCTTGGTTGCACCTTTGTATAGAGGCAGCAGGAATGAGGGCATTCTTTATGTCTCTGTACATAACTGAAAGAAGTGACATCTGAAAACTGGAAAGAGTGAGTTAACAAGAAAAGAAAAACTACGAAAAAGAAAATAAGCTATGAGTTAAAGGCAGGAAAAGAGTTTAAAAAACAATATATACCATGATAAGATCAAAAAGGCAGCCAAATAAGAAGGGCCACACAGCACCAATATAACTTAAAATTTAGAATAAAAGCAAAACATCCCATTTTATCCACGTTTATCTTAGTCTAGTTCGCCAGCTAGATCGGAACCTATCCCAGAATACACTGGGTTCAAGAACAGTTACACTCTGGATAGAGCACCATTCCATCACAGTGTTCTGTAACAGCACCACCAGACATTCATGTATTTGTTATAATTTTATTGTCCTAGCATATATCATTTGCATGGCTGATCCACCTACGTCATGAATGGATGTTTCCCTTCATAAGTGCTGCATTAGTGCTGAAATAAATGGGCTAGCAGCACAAACACTGTGACCTTTGGCGTTTGACCAACTGCTAATCAGCGAAGGTCACCATTTGCTGTTATTGCAGCTATTCCTGGCGCTTGCACATAAAGAGATGGATATAGCAGTATAGGATATTTACATACTTTACATTTAGAGTGTGGAATCTGTTCACACTCTTTTGCTCCACAACAAAGGCAGGATTGAAGATCTCACCACGAGGCCTCCACACTCTTACCCGACCGTCATTAGATCTCAAATAGAACCTGGATTCGTCTCTAAAGGCGATACGGTCCATAGCAGTCTAGGTTTCTCATTCATGACACCACTTCAAATGAAGGCGATGGTAATGGGCGTTGTGACAACAAGTTTCCTTCTGTTAAGTTTCTGGAAATGGTCCGGGCAGAGACAGGGCTGTGTAATGAAGGTGCCACCTATGTCTGGATGGTGGACGGCGAAACTGTGGGAGCTGCTCGTGCTTGTCAGTGGATCAAACAATCCTCAAACAATCCTCACGGCCAGTTTGCCATGTGTGCATGTCCTCACCACTGCTCCCAACACCTCCTACAGCTAGGGTCAAAACACCCTAGATGGCGTGCAATTTGTCAAAACGACCATCCGGCTTCTCTCAGTCCAGTGATGCGCTCAGTCTCGTCTCTGTCTCGGTGTCGGTCTTGACTCGGACTCGACTACTAAAAGTCTCGGTCTTGACTCAAACTCGATGTGTCCCGGTCTTGGTCTTGACTACAACACTAGATGCAGCAATTGGTTTCAACCCCCAAAGATTGATGGCTGGTTTGGTATGGAAGAGACTTGCATATTTGCAGGCGAATACGTGCTTTATGGAATTCAGGCCACCGCCCTCAGGCTTCAGCTTTACTTTGTGAGCATAGCCTTTAGGGTCCATCAATGCAGTAATTCAGATCATTTGAAGCACTGCTAAATATACACACTCGTCATGACCCAGGAGGCCATGCTGCACTGGATTAGCTAGCTTAATTTCCAGGTAGATCCATATCAGTCAAGGAAAGTGCTGTCTCTGCATCTCTGCATCAAGCTTCTGATTTAGGATTAATGTGTAAGAGCTGCCTGAATTCTGGTTAATTACCTGCATTTGGTTAAACCCACACTGATTATTTACACTCAAGTACTGTTTCTCTCTCTCTCTCTCTCTCTCTCTCTCTCTCTCACTCTCTCTCTCTCTCTCTCTCTGTAGCTCTTTCTCTCTCAGTGTGAATGCATCTGTTTTATCTATTTCAGTTAACTCAATGGTTCCATTTCCACATTCTAGAATATTATAGAATATTTGAGATCTTAAACCCACTTGATCAGGTTAAAGTAGAAATGAGTGAGAACGAGCAATTCGCACATGAGCCCTGTAATGAACAGGTTTCCTACCTTATGCTGTCAGATAGGCCCCGGCCCCCCACTACCCTAAATAGGTTTATTTGGTTAAGGAATTGAGTGAGTGAACTACTGAATTAGTAAGTGATTCAGGGAGTAATTGAATTGGTGAATGCTGGAGGTGGCAGAACTTAAGATGTTGAGGTTCTCTTTAGGAGTGTCTAGGGTGGACAGGATTAGGAATGAGATCATCAGAGGGACAGCACAGGTTGGAAAATTGGGAGACAAAATTCGAGAGGGAAGACTGAGATGGTTTGGACATGTGCAGAGAAGGGATAGTGGATATATTGGTAGGAGGATGTTGGCGATGGAGCTGCCAGGCAAGAGACGGAGAGGAAGACCAAAGAGGAGTTACTTGGTTGTGGTAAATGAAGATATGCAGGGAGTTGGGGTGAGAGTAGAGGACGTGGAGGACAGGGTGAGGTGGAAACGTTTAACTCGCTGTGGTGACCCCTGATAAAGGGAGAAGCCGAAAGAAGAAGAAGATATGAGTGCGGCGGCATGGAGGCACAATGGTTAGCATTTGCCACCTCTCTTTAATAAACATTCGGGACTCCTCCTGTGTATAGTTTGCATGTTGTTCTCATGTCTGCATGTGTTTCCTCCTGATTTTCGAATACATACATTTGGTCAGTTAGTGGGTCTGTCTGAAAACCTAGTGAGCTGCCTACATGGAAAGCATTTGAAGTCTTAGTATATGCACTCCTGACAAGAAGGCTGTCTGAATTATTAGCTACCTTACTATGGTCAGATTTTAAGGAAGCATCAAATGCTTCTACAGCCGTTAAAGCAATTCCATGATGCAACACAAGCAAAACGTTTTGAAAACATGGCGGACGGGAGCAGTACGGCATGCAGAGCTACGAGCGACAAAGTCCTTTTCAAATCTAATTTATTCTAATTCCCAGAGCAAAAACACTTGAAATCGTGATAAAAACAGGAAGAGTAGATTCCATAGGGCTGAAACCATCCAGAAGTGAACAAGGAGTTTTCAGAGTGCTTGGACAAAAAACGTAGCGCACTTGCTGAAGGTACCACTACGTTAAAAATCTCATATGTTTTTTTTCTGCGTAAAAACCGTACTGGCTGTGAAAATGCCTGAGGATGGATGTGCGTTAGAATGCTGCCTACTTGCTGCTTGGCATAGGCAGCTCACTAGGTCTTCAGACAGACTCAGTGGCTCTAGCGACCATGTGTGTGTACATACCTTGTCTTGCTATACTTGTGAGGACATTTTTCCAGTCCACACTTCTTTAACTGCTTTTTTCAAAACTGAAACTATTATTTGAAAAACCAAAAGAGCCAAAGTACTTGCTTTTGGTTACTGAGGTTAACGATAAGGGTAGGTGTAATATTAATTAGCTGCAGTAATCCTTCATAACGAAGTGAAAACATTCCTTTTTATTTCTGACAAATAACAATTCGAAATGTGTACTTTAGTATAAAAAAAAATCTTTAGTCTGTCACAATTAATAGAAATTTGAAGGAGGTTTAAGTATGACTTATGATTGTGCCCTCTGGTGTTCAAGAAATGCAATTGCATTAGATAGCATAATAAACAGAATGTATGTCACGTCATCAGTCTACGATGCACATCGTGACATTTTTGCATCACAATGCATCGTTACACCTGTAATGAGTGATTAAATTAGTGATTATATTAGTGACATTCTGAGTAAATGAATTATAGTGAGTGAACATGTGAGTGATCAAGCTTACTGGGTGATTACATTAGTGAGTGAGTGAATATGGGACCTGCTGACATTGAATTGTAGAGTGAGTAATTAGTGGATGAATATTTGACTGATTAAGTTAGTGAATTAGTGAGTTATGTAGTGATTAAAAGTGAGTCCATGCGTGTGTAAATGAATAAGTGAGTGTATGTTTATACGAGTGAGTGTTTGAATTAGACAGTGATTAAGTGGTGCTGGGAATGCCTTCCAAACAGTGTTTTTCCTGAAGCAGGTGGCCCAGCTTTGCTCTGTGTACAGTGCGTGCCAAAGCGTGTTTGCTTAATTAGCTATATATTGGCAAGTTAATGAGTTTCCACTTACAGACTCTCCAGTTAGACAGGGCTTCAGAGAGATACCTAACCTGCTTTAAAATTGTTTTAGAGAGAGAAAAGCGGAGAGTTCAGAGTGGGATTGCCTCTCAGGCCTAGTCCACACTAACACAAGTGCATTTGAAAACACTGTTTTGAATAGTGCTTTGGCCACCCTAGTGTTTTTAGCTTCTCAAATTCCTGATCACACTGAAAACTGAAGATGATAGAAAGCAGCATGCTGGGTGTGCACACCTGATATCCGGTCCATGACCATTGTGTAATTTGTGCCATTTCAGTCTTGTTTTGACGCTTCAGGTGTGTGGAGTGTGAATAGAAAAAATGGCATGAAATCCACCAGAGGTTGTTATACAGTACAAAGCCTTCAGACATGAAATTAAAAAACCTCATTCAAATAACACACACAATGGAATATGCAGTCTTGGAATTGTGAGCACATCGCAATTATTTGTCAGCGATTTCAAAAGGTTACGTTTTCCGTTATCCACATTGCAACACACATTTTTCAAACAAGCCATTTAATGTGAAAAGATCTTTCAAATAAAGATTAGAGTAACTTCTGATTGTTAACACACCTTGGGATGCAGTGTCAGCGTTTTCAAACAAAGCAAGTAATGACATAAGTGTAGCAGTGACATACCTATTTACACAGGCTTTTGACTAGATTTAGACCAGGATGCATGGCTTGGGTCACTGGGGTGCCGGAGTCTGGAGTCATGTCTGGCCTGCCTGCCTTGTCCGTTAGCCGGGAGTGTCGAGTGGGCGGTCTGGCTGAACTGGGCTTCGGGTCCTCGTGATCTTGACTCGTGCATCCTTGCCTTAGACTAAGGGCAGAGCTGGGTCTGGGGTCCCCAACTTTGACTCCATGACTTTAGTTTTCGCTCTTAGATTTATCATCTATGCCGTCCAAGGAGGTTGGGTCCCTTTTTGAGTCTTGGTCCTCTCAAGGTTTCTTCCTAGAACTAGGGAGTTTTTTCCTTGCCACTGTCGCCCTAGGCTTGCTCAATTTGGATTGGACGTAGTTTATTAGGAGATAATCTAAACTTGTAAAGTTGCTTTGAGACAATGCTCCATTGTAAAAGCGCTATATAAATAAATTCTGACTTGACTTGACTTGACTTAGCAGGGGAGTAGCTACAGGTGGGCTGAATGAAAACCAAAAAAATCTCCGTTACACAGTGGTACCTCGGCTCATAAGGAATAATGTAAATTGAATGAATTCGTTCCAGACCCCCAGAAAATCCACACTGCATAAGGCATTATATGCATCAATGGAGTTGTATTGTACAGGTGCTCCCTGATTTATGAAGGGGATATGTTCAAGAAATCCATCCTAAGTTAGATGTATCATGAACTTATGAATTTAACGAGTGTTTTGTAGAGCGGTCTATACTGTATAATGGCAGAGCCTATAGTAAATAATGAGAAGTTAATGTTTAAAACACTTACATTAACCTACAGTTGGCCAAAATTATTAACACAAAGCTTATTTTATAATAAAGTGTTGAGAAATCTCAAGTAATGCAGTAAGTAATAAAGTAGTGAGTGATTGAAAGTGAAAAGTAAAAACACTTACTCTATTGATGAACTCCGCGTGCTAGCATAGCTGCTAAGCTAACTGCAGCCGGTGTTCTGGAGCAATCCATTTCTGTTTTGATTTCGGTTGAAACTAACCTATTTAGGATCCACGGATGCTTATTTGCACTAAGAATACAGCACTGTAGATGTAAGGCCCGTCCAAAACCAAATTTCTGGCTACGCCACTGTTCTATAATATAATTGTTGCGATCTCTGTGTTAGGACAGAACAGGGAGACAGCTGTTCATGACGTGAAATTGCCATAGCACCCACCTCTGTTGTATAGTATATTCTTTCAGGTAACCACACACAAACTTCAGTTAGTCATTAATGAATATTTTTATTTGCTTAATCCTAGTCTGGGTCATGGGAACAACCCTAGACAGTGTGCCAATCCATCGTAGGGTATGTACACTTGCACACCCATACACACACTCACACACTAAGGGCACTTTAGAAACACCAGTTAACCTAACACACGTCTTTGGAATGTGGAAGAAAACCAGAGTAACTGGAGTTAAATATGCAAACGAGTCCGAGACTGGGATCGAACAAGGGTTCGTCATCACAGAGCTGCGAGGCGACAGTGCTAAAATCGGCACCACCGTGCCACCCATATTACAACTTAATAAATAATAATGTGATTCTATATAGGGTGACAAGACTTCCAGACTGTACACGTCTAACCATAAAATGGCCAATCACATTCATTGATTTTGTAAATGTATATAATTCAACCAATTATCAGCCGCCCTTCACCGACGTGACTTAATGCTCTCACTAACTTTGGCTGACGTACTGGTGAGATGGCTAAACGATAAAGTATGATAAGCCACATTGATTACAAATTCTTCTTATAACTTATAAAGCTCTACATGGCCTGGCCCCACGTTATCTGAGTGAACTCTTAGAGTTTTACAATCCAGCTCGTCTACTTCGTTTGCAGGGTGCAGGACTTCTTTTAGTTCCTAGAATTAAAAAAGTCACAGGAAGAGGAAAGGCTTTCTCATACCAGCTTCAAACAGAATATACATTTCTGAGAAAACATATGCTGGAAGTGGTTTACCAGCCACGTGGAGCCAAGTTTAATTTTGCACGGAAGTCGTAACGATATTAATCAACATATTCAAATGCAAACAGCACAAAGAAGCCATGTGTGCAGTGTGTATATAGTGTATGCCATGCTATGTACCTGTGCTTGGTGCTTCTGTGTTGAACTAGTGGACTGAGTAGCTTAGGCTGCCACTCATTTCCAAGTATTGACAGATAAAAAAACATTATTAGGGCTGGTAATGTGGCTGTGCTGGGTGTTTAATGAAGAACGGCATGAGCAAAGTTTCCTTATCCACACTGACACTACAGTACTGTACACACAGCGTCCCATATTTCAGTATCGAACATCTGGTCACTCTACTTCTATACAAAGTTTAGAAATTGAGCTGCTATGACCGAGAGTGCCTACATTTTTACATAAGCCTGTACTGGTAACAATTACATGCCTCCCTTCCCCATGCAGACCTATTCTGTCCAAACAGGGCTGATGTGGGCATGCATTTTGCTTTCCATGAGTCACTCTGTGTCCGCTCTGGTTTGTCAATGCTTATGCTGCTGTTTATTTGAAGTTCTTTGGTTTGAACTTCAAGTCAGACTGTAAACAGTCTACTACAATGTGTATGCTGTTTCATAAAAGGAAAACTCTGTTGTCAGGCAACAGTCTGTTAAAACATGACCCATAGTGAACAGAATACCCACTTATAGAAAAAAAGATTCCACTACAAGGCTTGACATCATGGTGACTTAGGAACGACAAAACAAAACGAGTTTCACTGTGAGCCAGTGTCGTCTAACGATAGTAAAATAACATCATCAGGATCAATAACTTCTAATTAAAGTGCTAATAAGGCTTTAGTGCGTTGTTTGTTACGCGACAATATTTAGGTTAGAATGGCTTTGATAGCAGCGCCACTGTTGTGACTCACCGGCACCTACACACTGACTGGTTAGAAAAATGAGCCACGCTGAGAAACTGGCTCTGAGAAACTAGATCATGGCCCTGGCTGTGAGGGTTTGCTTGTACTTCTACCACTTCAAACCACTTAGAATCTCAGATCAGGGGAGACCTCGTGTGTCTGTCCTGAATGAAAAGAGCAGCTAGCTCAGTGGGTGTCTGAACACACATATATACACATTAGATATACTCAATTATGAGTCTGTTTCAGATATGCAGTGTTCTTGTTCTCAGGCCCTGCTCCCCATACACTTCTTAGTAGTGGAATACGAAACACAATCTCCTCCACCGAACCTATCGAGTGCAAGCATGGGACCGGTATTCTCCCACTGCAGCCTATCAGTGAAGAAAATGGAATAGTTCCCATTCTGCAGCCTTTCAGATAAAGCAGCCCGCCTTGAGCTGGTTCAACATTAAAGAGAAAATGAAAGAGGAAATGTCTTCCTCTTCATAAATGTAGAGCACATTTATGACTTATGAAAAATGACTTTTATCCTTACTGCCATTAATGCCGGGTGTTTCTGTGGAAGAATTTGTCTTTATACAGGTAGTCCCCAATTTATGATGGGGATATATTCCAACAAATTGAATTAATCCTAAACCTAGGAGTTATATATATATATATATATATATATATATATATATATATATATATATATATTGTATATATATACTGTATATATCATAGTGTATCCTACCTTAAATATGATTAACCATGGCTTTTCCTCACTATATTTCCCAGTGCTCATCATTCCTGCCATGTGACTCCCTACATGCTACACTCATTTGGCGCAGGAGAGTATCATACTGCATATCACTTGCCCTGAAAAAAAAAAAAAAATTCTGAAAACGGTTTCTGCTGAATGTGTATTTAAGTGTACAATGGTACCTCAGTTCTCGTCATTGATTCGTTGCAGGTCTGTCGAGATCCGGAAACGAGGAGTACCGAGCAAATTTTTTGTATAAGGAATAATGTAAATTGAATTAATCCGTTCCAGACCCCCAGGAAATCCACACAAGCATTATATGCATTAATTGAGTTGAATTATACAGGTACTCCCTGATTTACAATGGGGACATGTCCTGACAAATCCATCATAAGTGAAATGTAACATGAACCGAGGAGTTTAATGAGTGTTTGGTAGAGCGGTCTGTACAGTATCATAGCAGATCGTATGATAAGTATTGATAAGTATGTTAATGTTTAAAACACTGACATTAACCTACAGTTGGCTAAAATCATTAAGACAAAGTTTAGTTTATACTAAAGTGTTGAAAAATCTCATGTAATTTAGTGAGGATTGAAAGTGAAAAGTAAAAGCAAAACCCTCTATTGGTGAACTCAGGGCGCTAGTATAGCTGCTAAGCTAACTGCAGCCTGTGTTTCCTTTTGGTTTGCTCTTATAACTCAGTTTTTTAGGATCCATGGAGACTTATTTGCACTAAGAATACAGTACTGTAGATGTAACTAATGAAAAACATGATAAACACAGTGGATATATTCACAGAGTGAGAGCTATTGTGAGTCTAAATCACTGAATCACTGTGTACTGAATCGTGAATCGAGTTTCGGCTGAAACTTGTCACGCGGCTCGTCTCGTCTCGTCTCGTACAAGTCTAAGCAAGCACGCAGAGTACCGAGCAAATGATGAGAACCAAAACAAATTCTTCTGGTCAAAATGGTTCTAGAACCAAATTCGACAAGTTCCGAGGTGGTCGAAAACCAAGGTACCACTGTGTCATCTGATTCCCATCTTAAAGTCAAATCGTATATATAATATCATATGTCGGGTCATCGTACTGCACCGGGGCATCCACAACCCTGCAGTGCGTGGCTATAAGGAGCTCTACACCAGGCAAACGGCTCATGCTGATGCTCTCTTGCTGACTCATCTCTCTGCACGCTGGTTCACGTCTCTGCATGCTGATAGTCCTGCTGCCCACTACACTTGTGACTCCTCGTGCTGATTCAGTCAGAGTTGCAGATGGCTGCATGCCTTATTCTTCATCCGTAACATCATAGTCAAGTTCTCATTTCTATACTTTGTGTTAAACTTTCTGCACCTGTGTCTGCGATGTCAAAAATGTCCACACAGACGTTTTGCAGCACATACCTGTAATCTGTTCCTCTCTTTAAATGCCGCTGATAAATGAACAGAGTTATGACCGTATCCATGTGATGTAAAAAATTCTTCTGTTACTCCATGGTCCAGTTCCAGTGCTTGCATGCTCATTGTAGGCATTTTCAGTGATGGACAGGACTAAGCATGGTTAGTGCTATGACTGGCCTGTGGCTAAAATTTTGGTCACTGCTTTCAGAGTAGTCCTCCTGTCAGTTCGAAGTAGATGAAATAGCCTTCATTGCTCTTGTTCAACGACAAGCCTTGGGCACCCAGCTAATTGTTGCCTGTTTGTGCTTTGTCCATTCTGTTGGTGGGTACTCACTAGGGTTGGGTGATTTGACCAAAGTTTTGACCAAATATTGACAGCATCATACAGTTGCTGCAAATCAGTTGCACCACATCCCAAAGGTGCTGTACGGGATTCAGATCTGGTGACTATGGAGAATACAGTGAACTCATTTTTATGTTCAAGAAACCAGTTTGAGATGATGTGGGCCAGTATGGCTTGCCATAGCCATTACACAATAAATGGTTAAAGAAGAATATATCATCAAGAATATATCAATAATTAAATGTATCATTTGTAAATCGCTCTGGACAAGGGCTTCTGTTGAATGACATAACTGTAAGAATAAAGTTAGTGTTTTGGAGTTGGAAGTAAATGTATTGACCTTAATCTAACAGAAATACACTGTAGAACACTGTAGAATACACTGTATGTACTGTAGAAGCAGTTCATGTAAGGAAACCCACCAACACTCCAGAGTTGAAGCTGTTCTATTCTGAAGAATGGGATAGAATTTCTCCATGCCCATGTGCAGGACTGATCAACAATTACTAGAGATGTTTAGTTGCATTTATTGTTGCACAAATGGGTGACACCAAATGCTGAAAGCAAAGTTTCACATACCTTAACAGATATGTAATATTGGATCATTTTCTTCAATAAAAAAATGAGCAGGTATAATATTTTGCGTACTATTATGTGAAAATCTGATAAAGCTTTAGGCCATATTTATGCCGAAATGTAGAAATTCCTACAGGATTCACAAACTTTCAAATGCCACTATACTTAAGGCATTCCGTTGTGTTAAGAGACCCTGTGTGTGTGTGTGTGTGTGTGTGTGTGTGTGTGTGTGTGTGTGCACGCAGATACATCCACGCTCTGTACCTGGGTGTGCAGAACCAGTGGTATCGTCACTGCTACTGGCGCCTGATGTTTGAGACAGCTGACGTGACCATGCTGAGGCTGCTGGAGGCTTTCCTGAAGAGCGCTCCACAGCTCGTCCTGCAGCTCAGCATCATGATCCACAGCAAACACATCCTGCCACTGCAGGGTGAGTGCAAACACGCGCACAGACACATACGAGCTTCAGCCGGTGTTTCAAAACAGCATGACGATCCTTACCACACACACACATACACAAAAAGGATCATAATCCATGGCAACCAAATACATCCTCTTGTATGTGAGTACTTACACACTCCACCCACATATACAGTTTTCAGCCGCAGCGCTGAATGTTTATCCTTCATAGCCTGCGGGTGTAGAACACACACATGCATATAAACACCTGACACACAGTCCTACACTTTTCTCCAATTTGTTACGAATTCTAAAAATACAGGAGATGTTTGGAAGAGGGAAAAAGGAAAGGGAGAAGATGAAGATTGGTAAATGAAGATCAAAGGTGACTTGATACTACATGTGTGTGTGACTATTTATTGATTTCTTTGTATGCCTGTGTATGTGTGTCTTTGAGCGCACACAGACCAAACAGAATCAGACTGAATATCTGGGGTCGTATTCATTACGATTCTTAGTGCAAAGAGCAGCTCATAGTGATAATTCTAAGACAAATCCTAGAATTGTGGGCGTTTCCCTCTCAAAGTTAAGAGTAGACCCTAGTAAAGATAAAAGCTAATCATAAAGCATCTTATCCCCTAAAAGGCGAAAAACTGTTAGGAGTAGGAGAAAATAGTGGAAAGATGACAGAGGTGGAAGAAATATTCGCCAAACACTGAATAAGTGAGATAATCAAACGCTGCTGATTAGATCGTGGAGGAATAATGTTTGTAGTTGAGCTTATTAGAGATTTGCTCATATCTCCTACCCAGTGCAACAATGGTGTAACACCCGGAATGACAGTTACATGCGTACCAACATCACCAGTTAAATAGATTAGACATGGCAGCAATCATACCTGAAAAGCAAAGAGCTGCATTCTCTCCAGTTCATGGGCTATCCAGTAGATTAACTAGGCTACACAAAGTTCCAGCATGGTAAATACACTGTTAATAAAATGAAGAACATAAACATGGGCGTGTGATTAGTGTAAAATATGCAGAAATAGCCTATGCTTGTTATTTCAAAGACTTATAATAGGCCATGTCACCCTAGGCTTGCTCAATTTGGGATTGGCCGTAGATTTTAGAAGATAATCTAAAATTGTGAAGCTGCTTTGAGACAATGCTCCATTATAAAAAGCGCTATTATTTTTATTATTTTTCATTATTTTCCTAATTAAGAGGGTGTGTGTGTGTGTGAGTGAGGGGAGAGACAACCAATCACAATCTTCAAAAGAATGCATCATGCATAGAAACTGGGCCAACCTCACTGAGATAAGAGTTTTTGTTCTCCTTGCTCTCAGAAAGCTGTTGGGGGGGAAAAACTGTTTGCATTGAATAGGTTTTTTGCTAAATGCTGTCAATGTAAACAAATCCATTATCAAATTTTCTTGTGCAGTTAAAAGTTACAGAAAAAATATAGAACATGGAATAAAGAAAGGGTAACAGGAAAAACTAGAGAGGTGCATTTCCTGAAGACAATGCGAGTGTGATTGCCACTCTACAATGGTCGACCTTGAGCATACCTAAGGGGCCTGAGGGGCATCACGTCTCCTCAGGGTTCATCCAGGACCAAGCCTGCCAAATTTCATAGCCATAGGTCAAAAACTGACTGAGTTATGGTCATTGCCCTGCCAGGGGCCCAAAGTGCCCAGTCGGGGACCTCAGGGGCCCCATGGGCATCACGTCACTTCAGCTTGCACCTGGGACCAAGCCTGCCGAATTTCATGGCTGTTGGTCGAAAATGAACTGAGTTACAATTCGTTAACTTTGGGCCCATTCATTTCCTATGGGAAAATTTTGGACAAAGTCGAACCGAAAAGCTCTATACAAGCACACCATTCCCGACCAGACTGGACGCATTGGCACAGGAACAGGGTCGAAATCTCGAAATAATAATAATATATTTAATAATACTTTCAGATAACAATATTAAATATTGAGCTAATCAACAAAGCATTCTAACGTCTCGCTCAGTTTAGCAGGTAACAAACTGATACAACTAAATTCAGGTCTGGGCCAGTATGTTTAAGTTAAATTCATCATGATGTGTCTCAGCTTTAATTCAGTAAGTATTAACGATTTCAGTGCATTTCTTCACTGACTTTTTGTTTGCCAGTTGCTACATCGATTCTCTTCCCAGAGAAATATAAAGTGCTGTGATTGTAATATAAAACTCAGCTGAATACAACATCCACCTATCTGTTGTTAAGGTTGCTTGCTCAGCACATGACAGAAACTCCATCACACCGCTCTCACACGGTGCAGGGATGCATGTTTCGCTAATATGCTTCCCGCTCGGCATTGTGTGTCTAGGTTCCGCCGTAGATATCAGGTGTCTGAATCCAACATTGTCTGCAACACTATAGAGACAATTGCTCTTGCATATAAAGTAACAGTTATTGACTTTAACCGGCTAGTATTCGTTGATGGCGAGCTCTGAAAGAAACTAGCTTTAGCTCTCACTTTCACTCACTCTCCCACACACACAGACACACAGGAAGTAGATTGTTGTGTAAATTGTCAGCTATATCAGTGTTTCCCAGCCTTTTTTCCTTGGAGCCCCCCTACAACTCCCTAAGAAAAGCATATTTTTGCAAATATTTATTGGCAGAACTTAACATAAATGATAGCTTTTCTCCTTTTCGTGGGTTCCTTTTTTCATTTCGGATCCTTTTCTCTTTTTTCTCTTTTAGAGTGGAAATAGCTTTTTAAGTACAGTAAGTCCTCGGGTTACGACGCAGATCCGTTCCTAGGTGGCGTCGTAAACCGATTTTCGGTTTAAGTCAGAACATACGTACATACTGTACGTAAATAACATACTGTAAGCACTTATCCTATCCTAACACAGTAATTATCAAAAAACGAGCCGCGTAACCGTGTATTCTTCCGCCGCGCACACCAAACACGAAGTTCGCGTTATGACGTTTACAACGCAAAACCACTTAAGGGCAAAACAAGGCTTTATTCAGTAAATGGGAGCTGCGTCGTAACCACAAAACGTCATAACTCGAGGACTACCTGTATACTATATACAGATTTTTTTAAGTGAGTGGGTTATGTTAATTTAGTTTGACATGTACAAACCGGCCAGAAGGAGGGTGGCACGGTGGGTAGCACGATCAGTGAGAAGGTCCTTTGTTCGATCCCAGGTGGAGCAGTCTGGGTCCTTTCTGTGCGGAGTTTGTAAGACCTCCCCGTGTCCGTGTGGGCTTACTCAGGGTACTCCAGTTTCCTTCCATAGTCCAAAGTCATTCATGCATTCATACTTTCTTATCCACTTGATCCTGAAGAGGGTCGTGGGAGAGCCGGTGCCTAGCTGGTGGCATAGGGCGCAAGGCAATAACTTTAGACAGGGCGTCAATCCATCATAGGGCACATACACTCACACACTCAAGGGCACTTTAGAGACCTAACAAGCATGTCTTTGGACTGTGGTAGGAAACCAGCGTATCCAGAGTAAACCCACGGGAATACAGGGAGGACCCAGACCACTCCTCCTGAGTTCGAACCCAGGACCTTCTCGCTGTGAGGCGACAGTGCTACCCACCAAGCCACCATCCAAAGACGGGCTTTAGGTTAATTGATTACGCTAAAATGGCCTGAGTGTGTGTGCCCTATAATAGATTGTCACCCTGTCTGGTTGTCCCTGCCTCGCACCCTGTGTCGCCGGCTAGGCACCAGCTCTCCCGCGACCCGCTCCAGGATTAAGCAGATAAGAAACCTCGGAGTAGAAAAATCCTTGTTCACCCCCTGTTATGTTTGGCGTCCTCCTGAGGGGATCCATGGGGCCATATCAATTTTAAGCCATTTTCATTATGAATCAAACCTCATAAATCATAAATCGATGCAGCTGTATGGTAGACAGTTGGACTGATTTACTGATTCAAAACGTTTTTTCTTTACACCCCTTGTCTTCACACAGCAGGGTGGAAAAAAATGTGCAAAGGTATTTGTTGGTTTTCTTGGCCTCTCCATAATGTGTTTACTTTTTAACTCACTGCTAACCATGAGCTGTACAGAGCTCCAAGACTGTACAGTAAACTATGTAGCTCCACAACAGTAGGACATTATTATAAACTTGGTGAAAGTTCGATCTTGCCACCAAAAGCGATTACGCTAATAAAATTTTCTCTTTTACAGTTGCTACACTGTGATTTCATTTCCATCCAAATTGGCCAGGTCTATTATTTTCTCTCTCCTCCCCTGCGAAAATGACATCTCATTGGCACTCTGATTAGTTTAATGCTGTTTGGATGCACATCTCCATGATCTTTTACAGCCTTTTTGATCTCTGCTCCTCGTCGTACGTTCACCAGCCACTTTATTATGTACACGTTGTTAGTACTGGGTTGGACCCCCTTTTTTCTTTCAGAACTGACTTAATTCTTCATTACATAGATTCACCACATTGCTGGAAACCTTCCCCAGAGGTTTTGGTCCATATTGACATGATAGCATCATACAGTTGCTGCAGATTTGTCAGTTACGCATCCAATGATGCGAATCTCCCTTTCCACCACATCCCAAAGGTGCTCTATTGGAATGAGATCTGGTGACTGGGGGGGGGGGGGCAATTTGAGTACAGTGAACTCATTGTCATGCTAAAAAACAGTTTGAGATGATTTGAGCTTCGTGACTTGACACGTTATCCTGCTGAAAGTAGCCATCAGACGATTATACTGTGGTCCTAAAGAGATGGACATGGTCAACAACAATATTCAGGTAGTCTGTGGTGAGTAAATGATACTTGACTGGTATTATTTGGGCCAAAGAAAAACGACACCAGCACCAGTCTGATTCGTTGGAGGGATCCATGCTTTCACGTTGTTGACGTCAAATTCTGACCGAATGTCGCAGGAAAAATCAAGACACATCAGATCAGGCGACATTTTTTCAGTCTTCTGCTGTCCAAATTTGGTGAGACTGTGTGAATTGTAGCCTGAGAGTGGTGCCCGGTGTGATCTTCTGTTGCTGTAGCCCATCTGCTTAGAGCTTTGACAGGTTGTGTATTCAGAGGTGCTCTTCTGCATACCTCGGTTGTAACGAGGGGTTATTTTAGTTAGTTTTTGTTGCCTTTCTATCAGTTCAAACCAGTCTGGCTATTCTCCTCCGACCTCTGGTATGAACATGGCACAACAGCCAGAAAGCATGGACCAAAATCTCTGAGGACTATTTCTAGCACCTTGTTGTATCTGTGTAATGAAAAACTAAGGCAGTTCTGAAGGCAAAAGGAGGTCCAACCCAGTACAAGCAAGGAGTATCTAATAAAGTGGCCGGCGAGTAAATTTTTGGCTTGTAAGTCGATAATGTGTGGCTCATTTCATTGTCATCACCTTGCATGATCCTCATTGTTCTTTTGATTGGATTAGCTTGAGCCTGGACAGACCTGGCATTGTTTAAGCGAGAAAAAAAAATCCTTGAGGAATCATTTGTGAATTAGCATCCTAGAACAACATGTGCATCCAGATGTCTCCCACATTTAGGTAAACTGAACCAAATCTCCCATTATGGTTTCTCACAGCAGGCTGCCAGCTCTGCGCCTCATCCTTTAGACGGAGCTCCAATCTGCGGCATTCTACGAGGCAGCGGTGTCTGCGGTGTGATTTAATTAAGATTTGTCCGCCATGTTCTGTGAGCAGCAGGAACACAGCGTGCAAGTTCAAACACATGGCATGCGCCAGTCTGAGACTGAACGGGGAAATAGTGCCTAATGCTATCGGTTTGCCACCAATTAAGACCCCTTTTAATCTAGATGTACTCCAAATGGGAGGCGGAGACAATAACTGAGCACCGGGTATGAAGTGGAATGGGAATTATCCTTTAACACCGTGCAGTAATGCGGGGAAAGTCTTTGTGTGTGAATGTGTGACTGCTAGTGTGTGTAAATGTAGCAGAACCAGTGAAAAAGTGCAGCAGGAGATCTGCAGGGACCTGGCAGGTAAACAAACAAACGAGTAAAAAGCTGATCTCGATGATGCCTTCACCCTCATGGAAGCCCTGGAGATAAAGTTTCTGAAACATAAGCACACCTGTTCACATCTCTGCTTACAGCAGTTTAGCTGGAAGCTAAATAAATCACACACACTCTCTCCCTCTCCTGGGATTCATCATTCCAGGCAGTTGCTGACAACTTGTTCACTCTACAGGTGCTACAACTAATCTGAAATATTACAGAAGCCGCGAATGTCAATGGAATGAGTGTTTCTAATCATTTGTATCAACTTTAAGATTTACTAGCCTCTCAGAATTTCTAATATTAGCCTCTTCAGTCGAAATAGCAGAACATATTCAGATTCATTGAAGCTCCTATGAATCATGAGTCGAGAGATCATAAATCCTGTGACAAGAGATCGTTTCATGCATTAATTTTTCATCGTTCTTTTGTTAATAATTCAATAGCATGTCCAATTATCAATGAAAAGCGTCAGATCAAATAAAAAATTGAGGGGCGTTCGGAGAATTTGAATGGGTCATTTTTCCCCCCGTAGCCATTCCAGTTTCAAACTCAGCACCACTGACCACTCTTGTGGAACGGCAGCCCAATTTGCTAGTCCAAAACTGCAGTTTGAGTCTCTGAGGTGCCTTCGTCTCAGCCAGGCGCTGCACAGACACACTTGGCCATGTCTGAGTGGGAAGGCCAGATGAAGGATCATCTCCTGGCTATTGCAGCAGCTCCTGTTGACAGATTGAGGATGGATACAGGAAGCATAGTCTGTTCCTCTCTGCAGGTTCATTCACATCTGCAGAGGTTTCTGCCACCTTCCGAAGAAAAGGAGCATTTGACTGTCACTAGTTGAAAGGAGGGGCGGCACTGGGGGGAAACCAGATTACCCAAAGTAAACCCACATGGAACTCCATACAGAAAGGACCCAGACCAATTCACCTGGGATTGAACACAGGACGTTCTCGATATGAGGCAACAGTGCTACGAACCCCAAAGACATGCGTGTTAGGTTAATTAGCGTTTCTAAAGAGGCCTTAGTGTGTGGGAGTGTGTATGAGTGTGGGAGTCTGAGCCCTACGATGGAGTGGTGCCCTAGGATTGTTCCTGTCTTGCTCCCTGTGCCAGCCTTGCACCGGGTTGTCCTCGGCCATGATTAAGCAGAAAAGAAAATGTATGTAAGTTGTAAGGAGGCACTCACTGGCCTCCTTCATGGCAGGAGATGTCGAGAGACTAGGCAAGTAGGCAGACCCAAATTAGGAAGCAAAATGTGGGAATTAAAAAATAACAAGAATAATAATTATTTAGCACCACTAGACAGTCTGATGTTCAGTAGCATTGTGACATATTCAGAGCAAATCTGACAATTGTACAGATCAGTAGTCAGCCTGCAGATGTATCTCAGGACTTAACTGGTTTTGCAAGGCAAGTGTCTCTATTATTGCTGATTCCCAGGCTGAACGTTTGCATATCTTCTCTTGTAGTTTTCATTCCAGCAATAAGCAGTACTACAGTAAGCCCTGGGTGCTGAGTGACAATATGGAACCACAATATATTTTTTGGTATACAGGTATTCCTGTTGTCAGGATTTAAAAATTGCAATATGTTCAAAATTCAGCTGCTAGGGTTCTCCTTGGCTCCAAACCCTGGAATCACATCACACCGACCCTCATAGCTCTCCACTGGTTACCCGTCCAATATAGCATTCACTATAAAATCGTTCTGCTGGTTTTCAAGGCCAGGCATGCCATGGCTCCTTTTTATCTTTCTGATCCACTTTCTTTATATGTTCTTTCACGTTCCCTTCGATCTGCTGACCTTTTTTCTGTTCCTTACTCTAGGCTTAGGAAGGGCTTTCAATGTTTCTGGCCCTAAACTCTAGAACACCTTACCTTTATATCTGCACACTTGCTCTTCTCTTTCTATCTTTAAAAAAAAAAACAGTAAAAGACGTATTTGTTTCAGACTGCTTTTCACCTTTATTAGTTTTCTCAGCTCTAATTCCCTTTTTTCAGTTTGTTTCACTGTATTTAATTTTTTTTATGACTATTTTGTGATTTTATATTTTTTGTCAGCACCTTGGGTTTCATGAAAGGCACTTATAAATAAAATGTATTATTATTATTATACCAAGATACTGCCTATTGCTTGTCCAGGGAAAAATCTAAATTCAAAATTCAGACTACAGTTTCTGCTGAAGCAGAGTAAAGGGGATGAACAAAGTATGTAGAGAAACAGATGGACTACAGTCTGTAATTCTAGGACTACAAAGTGCTTCTGTATGGTAAGTGAAACTGATCTAATGGACAATGACTGTAGAAACGAGCAGGTAGTCATAATGTTATGCCTGATCAATGTATATCCAAATGGATGTTATGCGGCACATGCATGTATAGTGTAATGTTAACACAGAAATCTAACATTGTGAATCATATAAATCATCCACACTTTGCTTTATACTTTCTACCTTCCTTTTCTATGAATGTTATCTGTTCTGTCAGTTTGTTTTTTGAAACTGCATTGAAGGAAAACTCGTGCCCTCAGAGCAGTAGACAAGATAATCTTGGCAATCTCAGAATGCAGGTATTTTACATCATTTAAATGAACTGCCCAGAACATTTACTTAGGCAACCACTTATCACAAGACTGTACACAAATGGCATTCCTTCAGTCATTTACACTTAAGTTGAGGACTTCAAGGATATATGTGTGGGAGTTCAAATTTTAAATAAAATGGAAGTATTGAATTGGCTCAAACTGAACTTGCATTAAAGATAAAAAACCTTTTACTTACATCCTCCATGTACTCTAACAAATGAGATTTCAGTAATTTATTTCCCTTCTCTTGGCACAGGTCTGTCTGCCTCTGCATCTCTGGTCTCTTTAGCCTGGATGATTGCCTCCTACCAGAAAGTCCTGCGAGACTCCAGAGACGACAAACTACCAATGTCCTACAAGGCAGTGATTGTGCAGATGCTGTGGCACCTTTTTACGATCGGAGCCCGTACCGTGGCCTTTGCACTCTTTGCCTCCGTCTTCCAGCTGTACTTTGGCATATTTGTTGTGGCGCACTGGTGTGCCATGACCTTCTGGATCATTCAGGGTGAGACGGACTTCTGCATGTCTAAGTGGGAGGAGATCATCTACAACATGGTCGTGGGTATTATTTACATCTTCTGCTGGTTCAACGTCAAGGAGGGTCCGGCGCGATGCCGCTTAGCTGTGTACTACTGTGTGATTTTGGTGGAGAACGCAGCACTCACTGCCGCCTGGTATACCTACAGAGGCCCGCACACCTCAGACTTCTACGCCCTCATCATCGTGTGTGTGGTGGTGTGCAGTTATGCTTTAGGGACCTTTTTTATGTTCATCTACTACTGCCTGCTCCATCCTGATGGACCCATCTTGGGGTCCCAATGGAGCTGCGTGGATGAAGGTTTGGGGGTGATGGGACTGGGTGGTGTGGGGGACCTGGGAACGCCTCTGCCTCAACCAGATGTGATAACAAGTCCCCCAAGGACCTTGCAGAGGACTAAGGATGGGGAACGGGAACCGGGGGACAGGGATAGTTGCCTGCCCGTGTTTCAAATCAGGTCCACCAGCGTGGCTCCTGCACCTTCCCCTCACACGCCAAAGACTGAAGGCCCAGTGATCCGGATCGATCTGCCCCGAAAGAGTTATCCAGCCTGGGACGCACATTTTATCGACCGTCGGCTGAGGAAAACGATCCTTTTGCTTGAGAATACATCGCCTGTTACGCCACGGATCCAGTATCGCAGCTTAGGCAGCCCCAAAGAGGTAACAGAATATGAGACTACTGTGTAGTTGCCAGTCTGACCTGCCATCATCAGGGGCTCTTCCTGTGACGTCGCACCTCTGTGATGAGGTGATCTAAGCGATGCTAGGAGATCGAGTCTCAGCATTTCATTGGTGCTCTACGTGTTCAACCTGTGCATGGCTGGACACAACATTGCCTTAGCCTGGCACTGATGGCCTGTACTGAGAGTCTCCGAGAACTGGATCAGTGTCTTGTACGAGAGGATACTAGAGGAACATGAATGATTAACGAACTGACTGTAAATGAAAGTAATGTTCAAGAACTATCCTACAATGCCAGCACTTAAGTACTGATCTGAAAACGTGTACGTAGATGTGCATGGAGGTTATAGTGAATAATGACAATGAAGATCAACCAGTCAGGCTCCATCCTGATATCTGTACTGGCCTAAATCCTTCTTGTGATAGTGACTTGAAAACTGTACCGATCGTGTATTACTTTGCTTATGTGAATGGTGAGATTAGCCGGTTGAATAATCGATATTCCTCGAAGACGTCATGGATTTATTTATTGATTAGATTTATTTTTTGTTACTCTGTGGCCAAGATATAATTCTTATAGTATCAATGTATACATATAATGTTTTTCTTATATGTATACAGTATATTGGAATGTATACAGTGTGTTGGTATGGATGTCTTTTCGGATCGTCTGTATGTTCTGCTGGTTTTTGGTCATACTGCATTGCGTATCTGTGAAGATAAATGGCAGAAAAGTATTTATGAAGATAAAAATGGTTTGACTGTGAAGCTATGATCAAAATGTAGTTGGAAAAAAAAACTTAGTAAAATGGCTGAGCCTTATAAAAAGAAAACTGAAGTATTTTTGGTACTTGTTTTTTGACTGAGGGTCAGTGCTTCTGTTGAAAGAGGCAAACATTTTTCATACAGGTTTACTTCTCTCTGAGATATTCTCCATGAATAACACAAGGCATTCGACATGCAATGGCATGAGATTTATCATCAGATTTATCTAAACCTGAACTAAGCAGGCCAGACAAAAAGGGTAATCACATACACAAATAGCAGTGCCTTCCAGTGTCAACAGGCTGCACATGAAAAATGTATTTAAAAAATCAGATGTTCAGTTGATGATTAGATATCAACAGATATATGTGGAACTGTGGCGGTCTAGCGCTTAAGATACTGGATTATAGACTAGAACATCCAGGATTCAAATCCCACCTCTGCCAGTCTGACACTGTTAAGGTGGTCAAGAAAACATTCCCGATGCCATTAGTCCACCTCCACCAGCCTGAAATGTTGACACCTGACAGGAAGAGTTCATCGATTCAGACTGCTTGCAGAATTCTGACCCTCCCATCAGCATGATGGAACACAAACCTGGATTCAACTGACCAGGTGATGTTTTCCACTGCTCGTTGATTACATTTTTGTGCTCTTTTGCCCACTGCAGTCTTGCCTTTCTGCTGTTCATTTGCTGTTGCAGCCCATCTGTACTAAGGAACGGCGAGTTGTGCATTCAGACACGTTAGCTGGAGCACCAGCATCGTAAATGGGTGCAGTTTGATTGGCTGTGCACTGCTAGTTCATCAGAACGATTCTTGATGTCCTCCTCTGACCTCTTTCATTGATGAGTTGTTTACGTCTACGGGATCCCCTTTCCCTCTACATTTTTTCCAAGTTCACACCATTCTCGCCGCCATGTTTTGTCTTTTGAAATACTTGTTTTTGGAACAAGTATTTCAAATACTGTTTTTGAAATACATGCATGTGTAGCACCGAGGACCATGCCTCTCAAATTGAAGTTGCTCAGATCGCGTTTCCCATTCTAATGTGAATTCACATTATAAGTGATCCACAGAAAACTTGCTCACTTGATTTTGTGCTGCACTTTGGCATCACATGTCTAATTTCCATACAGAGAAGCTCCAATCATGAAGGGAAGGTGTCTCTAATAAAATGTTATTTAAAGGATTACACACCTTGCTCAGTCTCCTTCAGCTTGGGCTCAGTCAGATTATTCTACTGAATGTGAACAAATTCTGTTCCAGTTAATTGGTTATAAACATAGTCAGTGTCACAGAGGTCCAGTGTGTCTGTATGAAGTGTCTGTATAGAAGGTTTCCTCCAGTTTCTTCCCACATCTCCAAAAGTCCTGCCGCTGTTGCACCCTTAAACAAGACCCTTACCTTTAACTGCTCAGCTCAAATGTTAGTAGCTCTGGATAACAGAGACCGCTAAACGCTATAAATGTAAATGGACCACTTTCCTTTTGCTTTTAGGCCATGTTAAAGAAAGATAATGGAGGGGAGAAGCATGCATAATGTGGATTTGCATAATTTCCTTCTCACGTCGTAAAAGCCGAAGACCAAGAGCGTTATGCGCTATAGGAGCAGAGTGATCAACTACATGGCAGACTGGTCTGAAACTGATGGGTGATTCAATAAAACATTAAGAATACCATAGAGCAATTACCACTAATAGGGCTCAGGCTTTTCACATGGAGGCACTTTGGTCAACACAGCCTTGCAGTTCACAAGGCAAATCTTTTGGCGGGTTGCTGTGGTAACTGTGAGTCAGTTTTGCTCTGTCAGTTCTCCGTCGAAGTGCTTCGGAGCAGTATGACTCTCCGGAGAGCTGACCCACCATTAGCTTCACTTCTTTAGGCCCCCCTGCTGCGTGGACTAGGGTCAACAGCAGTTCCTGCTGCACGAAACACACGCTATTGAAAGCCCATGAGCAGGCAACGTATGTGGGTGCAGCACATTCATAAATACACAGTCCCCTGTGTACTAGTCACATGCGTAGTATTTTGCCCCAGCTTACGCTGTTCAGGGTTGAAGTGTGCAGGCAAGCATGTTCCCAGGACGGGATGCCAGTCCATCGCAAAGGATTGGTAAGGTTGTCCGTTGCAAAGCTGGATCTAGACTCGTAACCTTAAACACTGAGCCAACACTATCTATTTCCTTTCTGTTTGTGTCTACACTGCTAAAATTTTACCTCATACCGTTCAGTCCAAGAGTGCCGTCTCCTCTGCAACAGGGCACTACGCCTCCAAGAACTGCTGTGCCAGTCACATGCTGCCCCCTGTGGGTACAGATGAGAACTACGGCAACAAAAGTTCTGCTTACAGGACCTGATACTACACCACACACCGGTTCAGTTCAGGTTACAAAACCTGTAAGGCTCAGTTTCCAGTTTGGTCCTTTAAAAAAATATTGGTACTTATAAGTACGTTTAAGGTGGTAATACACTCTGGGCAAAGTCACAAGGTTATCACAGATTCAGTCCAGTTACTAGATAGGTGATTGCGTGTACGTAATGAGATACTGTTGAGAACTGCTGCTTTGCATATTTGTCTTTTTGTTTTGCTATTTATGGTTGCGCATGCTAGCGTGAAAGAAATCATACATATGGCTCTGCCCCAAAAACACTGCAATCCTCATCGAAGTCTCTCTGACCTATTGTACACATGTTGTTGAGATGACATACACATGTATGTCCCGTTTAACGACCGAATTGCATTCTGTGAAATAGGTCACTGATCGAAATGGTCATTGAATGGGCATTACCATAGTCACATAGTATTTTTGTGGTACTATAATGTAAGGCTGAGATACCACTGAAGAAATGGTCGATTGGTGTGTGTGATTGAACTGACTGATATTTTTCTTTCAAGGAAGCCAAAAATGCATTGATAGACAGTATTACGGACACCACAGAAGATCAGCCAGGTAAAACAGAGAATCAACATGTGAATGTAATAGTAATGGGGACAAACAAAGTTACATTTACAGGATTTAGCAGACGCCCTTATGCAGAGCGACTTATAACTTACAATTGGTACATTGGTCTTACAGTCCAAGCAATTGTGTGTTAAGGGTCTTGCTCAAGGAACCAACAGTGGCAGCTTGGCAGAGGTGGGATTTGAACCCTTGACCTTCTGGTCCAGAGTCCAGTACCTTAACCACTAGGCTACCACAATCCCCCACAGTCACCAAAGTAGTACTCACAATAGGACAGACACATACACTTAAAAACACAATTTACAGCTTGTTACAAGTATGTAGCAGAAAGTCATACACACAAACACAAGTAACTTACACAAAAAGTGTTTAACCACAACAACCGAGTACAGTCTCTATTCAAATTTTCAGCTAACGATCAAACTAGAAAGCAACCAGTGACGACGACTATAAAGTCCCGCCTCTGGACGTTGATCCGCAGTGTTGATTGGCTGTTGAGGTGACCAGCTGGACAGAAAAGAATAAAAACTGTACTAGAGGGCAACAAAATAATGCTGTAATAAAACTCTCACGTAGGGGACGGCTTAACGGTACATAAATAAGCAATTAACATAGGAATCTGTAATAATTATTATGTAAAATATGGTAAGTTCAGTAACCTCATACCTCGGGCAGCGCTGTACAGTGTCTTTACCGTTTTGAGTCGGTTTACGCCCATTATGTCCGGAGTTAAGAGACATATTTTTTATTTCCTATTATAATTGATTATAATTTTAAGAAAATGGTCGTTAAAGCAAACAGTCGTTGATCAGATGGTCTTTAAATGCTGCTTACCTGTAGGTCTATATGCAGATAGCCATTTAAGGCAGTCCTCAAGCATGACATGTTTCCAGTGGTGGATGTGGACAGCAGTAACATAGTGCTTTGAACTCTGAACTCCTAATTGAGAGGTTATGAGATCAGATCCAGGCACTTCTAAGATATTTACATTTAGTCATTTATCAGAACTACTTATAAGCAATACATCCTTACAAACCAAGCAATTGTTTTCCAAGGGCCTTGTCAACGATCCATCATTGGCAGAGGTTGCACATATGAACAGGTCACACAAATGTATAAAATGCTCCTGGTTTGGGCCTTATAGTGTGTAATAATCTGGGTGACCAATTTGAGCCTTGTGTTGAGGTTAGAAGTGATACTGGAGAGTTTAGATTGGGCTCTTTGGTGGAGTTTCCTCTTTAACAGGAAGCATGTTTCCTGTACTAGCTTTGGTGTCCTGCTTGGCTCCAGGGGGCTAATGGGAGATAAAGACCGCCCTGCCTACACACAATCACTCTCAGATACAAATGTATACACACTGTCAACTGACATGGACTATGAGCCCAAGAAAATTAAGAAGGTAAGAAGTAAATATGGGTTGTTTTTTTTAGGTATTGTTTTTAACAGGTTTGTGATGTTTATATTTGCATGGTCATTTAAACAGATATATCTTTTTACCAGATAAAGGAAGGTTTTGCGAATGCCCAGTTGGTGCTGCGGTGACCGGGACATGCGTCAGCCCTCCTTAAAGCATATGTTTATTATGTACTCTCGGTTTTCCTCTGTGTCTTTTTATCATCAGGTTGTTGGTTCATGTTGCTCTTTATATGAGTATATCAGTCTGCATAGTCTTATCTACAGACTCGTATACAGATTAGCTGCTGGCTAGGTTCTGTTCAGTTAAATCCTTGTTTCCATTTAGATTTTCTTTTATAATATATTTGAAAACAGCATTTTGATAAGAACATTTAGTGTTACACTGCTTGTTACATGAGGCCAAAAAATCTCAGCACAATGGTTCAAATGCTTCTATTTTGCATTTTTATTGAATGTAATACAATGTCTTTTATTACAAATCATATAGTCAGCATAAAATTCAAGTGAAAAGCTGAATGTTTGAAAAACCTACAAAAGTTTCAGAACTGATTCATATTTGATATGTTTTGCTGTAATGACAGCATGCACTGTTTGTACAAAACCTGCTGATCCATACTACCCCAGCATGATTCCACAATATTCCAAACAGTATCTTGTGATGTTACTGAACACTTGGCTTTCACTGTGTGCACATGCCCTAAATATACTTGACAGAGTTTAGGCCAGGGAGAACATATCAAATAATAATAAATTCAGGCCTTTTCACTCAAGTTATTATGGTGATTATATGAGATGTATTTAAAATACATTGTATTAAATTTGAGAAAATGCTAAACAGAAGCATTTCTACTCATGGTCTTAGACTTATGGCCTCTACAGTAGATGTAAAAGACCGACGAAATGAAATGCCTCCTATGTGCAGCGGTCGATAAGCAGAAAGATGACAATAGAGTAGTCACTTTGCTGATTTTTCCATATTTCTCCCATATAAAAACTTTTCTCCAAGCAGCAAGGCATTTTTAATTATGCCGTGAATTGTTTATCTGCTGTACTTTTAATTAATGCTAG
Source organism: Ancistrus triradiatus (assembly GCA_025084515.1). Lineage (NCBI taxonomy): Eukaryota > Metazoa > Chordata > Actinopteri > Siluriformes > Loricariidae > Ancistrus > Ancistrus triradiatus. The sequence continues at coordinate 11,684 of JAJAGP010000908.1, read as the reverse complement.
GGATTTCAATTAACATTTGGAGTTATTTGCTCATTCACAATTCATTCGCAGCCAGCACACACCCACATCTACTTTAAATAATTCAGAGGCTTAAACGACTGATTCTTGGGACACAGAAAAAAATGATATTTAGTTTTTTGTGATATTACAAATCAGGGCCCTGTGCTTACTGCATGTCAGTACCCAAGCTATGTTTGCTGTTTGTAAATTTACATCCTCCTCTATGTAAAATTGAACCAGGACATAAACATTTAATGTGAGGTCGGTTACTTTTTTAAAAAATGGTAATCAGATATAAAGTTAACTGAATTTTGGCACACTTTGTTTGCAAAAAAACTGTGTTCAGTGGTGACGTCTAAACTAAACCAACAATCATATAGAAAAAAGTCTTGCCTGCAGTAACAAGCACTACAAGCATGGATTACATAAACAACACGAAGCCGTACAGCATTCAAAGACATCACATGCTGGATATTGGAATCTTCTAACCAGGTGTAAACACTGTGGTCGTGTTTATTAATTACATTAATTACATCCTCCATTAATCTGCTACTTCAATACCTACATAAGGTACATGGGAAAAAAAAAAAAAAAATACGAGAGCTGCCTATTGTTTTTGGTTGAGAGATACAATTTTGAGGAAGTATTTTTTATTGAATCTGGTGTACACTCTCAAGCTCCAGGAGAAACCCCTGGTTTCAGTTCCTGGCTTGGACCTCTGCTTTTTTGTGGAGTTTGTATGTTCTCCTTGTGTTGTGTTCTGTAATGTGTTCCCTGTATGTGTGTGGCCCTGCAGTGGGAATGGCATTCCTGTCCTAGAGTGGCTCCCGCCTTGCACCCGGTGTGGTCGGGTTAGGGGCCCCAGCCCACCCCATGAAGTGGAATTAGAAGTGGATATGAGGAAGCGCAAAAGAGAGGCACGGGTAGGGGGAAGGACGAGAAGCTGAGAAGAGGATGAAATACGGTGGGGAGGGACAGGAAACATGATTTGTGTGGGACTAGGAAGGGCGAAGGAAAGGAGGGGGGATGAAGGGCAATAGTGTACAAGAAGCGGATGGAAAAAGACAAAATTCGGAAACAAGTTGTGAAGAGGCCCGAGAGAGTGTTGAGGGAAGAGTGGGAACAGAAGGCAGGGATATACCATGAATCGATTAAGTTGATATGAAAAATAAATTATAAAGTCAGCTCAATAGCAGCTCACATGGCATTTGAACAAGTTATTTAAATATGATTAATATTTAAAATGTGTAAGTAATTATGATTGGTTATTAATAATGTGTAATATTAACAGTTCCAGATCTTAAGTTATAGATTACAGTAGATTTATTAATTAAAAAAAATGGGGGAAAAGTTCAGTCAATCACACAGTATTAATAAACTTTCCATATAAAAACAAATTTTATGTAAACATATTACAGTTTTTTTTTTTTTTTTTTTTTTTTTTTTTTGTTTTTAAAGGCTTGCAATCATATTATAGGTACTAATCAATAAGAAAAAATCCAAGATGACTTATTGTTTTTAATTAAGAGCAAAAAAAAAAAAAAAAAAAAAAAAAACAAAAAAAAAAAAAAAAAAAAAAAAAAACAAAAAATACTATTTACGCCAAAGCATTTACAACAAGCCTACGAAAAATCCATTCCTTATGTTTTTAAGAGCAAAAAAAAAATTACTATTTACTGAAACAGCAAAGGCATTTTACAACCAAGCCTTCCGACTACTTCCGCAAAGTGAACGGGAGAAACGAGGCTTTCTGAAGCTTTGAATCATTTGTACCGGTCGATTACGAAAAAAAAATGATTCAGTGTTTTCAATATAATGGTCAAACTGCACTCCTTAGCGACATCTGCTGGCTAGGTTTGTGCACATGCCTCAAGAAAAAAAACAAAAAAACAAAATCAATGCAAACACCAATCCATAAGTCTTCGATTTTTGAATATGATTGTTTTTGTTTAGTTTAGTTTTTTCTTAAATAAAGCTTTTTTTAAAGGACTATTGACTGTTTTTTATCCTTTGTTTTTCCTTTTGTACTAGTTGTTGTGTACAAAGATTAATATGGGTATTTAAAAAAAAAAAACTACTTAAGTAAAGTACCACACCACGTAAACATAACATAACACCCAACCTTCACGTTCTGTTGAAAATTCATTAATTCTATATGATAATAAATCAAAAATCAAATAATACACATCTTTGGGATATTGGCTTCTCCAAACATCAGTGTTAGATTCCAGTTGCTTCTCCAGGAATGCAGGGATGTTCTGGAGCCTAACCCAAAATTTCCAGGGAGCTGTCAGAGATACACCACAGATAGTGTGCCGGTCTGTCACAGGGTTCTACAAACACACTACCCAAACTTAAAAGCCTCACCCAAGACCCTAAAACAGTTGGGGGAAATGATCTACAAAAAAACGATGTGTCTGCAGGTTTTCATACCAACCAAACAGCAGCTCAGTAAACGTTGTTGAGTGTGTTATTTGATTTGGTCACTGTGTGTGTGTGTGTGTGTGTGTGTGTGTGTGTGTGTGTGTGTGTGTGTATCACTCAGACTCTCAGGCTGTGGCAGGTAGATATGTATTTATCTGAAAGAGTGCCACTCTCCTTATCTCCAGCTTCTCAGTGTTGCTCATGCAGGAGAAGTGGTGAGCTTTCTGGAACAGTTTTGTTGTACAACAGAGCATTTTTCACACAGCTCTGCAGCTCTGTCTCGACAGCATTACTGCTGCATTGTGTACACACACTGCTCAGGATGGAGAGGTATGATTTCTTATACAGATCCATCTCAATAGCCAGCTTGTGTGAACTGAATCTGTTCCATTATGGATTTGGTCTCAGTCACTGTCCTCAGGTTCTGCACTGTACTGTCATGTGGTTCTTATAATGGCTGAAGTAATTTTGCTTTAGAAGTGTTGTCATTTGGTTGACTCTAATTGTTCTGGGGATGGGTTGGGCCTGATTTTCTATATTGTTATTGTGTTGTGGACCTAAGGTTCCAGACCAGCTCTATGAGCTCTTGGCATTGCAGAAAGTTGGCATGGTACAAGTAGGGGTGACTGTGCTTAAAATGAGGCGAACATTTAATTGATTTTTTTCAGTAATAGAGGCAACCTGCCAAATTCAGCTCCACCTGTATTGTGTGTAGTGTTTCTGTGAACTTGAAGAATGTTTCTACCGAATTCAGTGTGCATGATTTCAGCTTTGTGTTCGTCCCATTGGTCACTGACTGCAGGAGTGAAACTAGTATTGGTATATTGATCTTATTTAATTACATTTTTTTTAATCCCTACAGTTTTCTATTTTGTGTGTCCCTAAGGTAAAATGTGGTGTTTCCCTAAGATCTGGCTTTTTTCTGCGAGATGAGTGTTTTAGTCTTTTTCAGATTAAACGTATTGCTGTAGCAGCTCCAGGTTCTGCCTTAGGCCCTGTGATGTAGGGAACAGCAGGACCAGGTTGTCTGCACACGTGGGAATTTTATTTCAGTCATGCAGAGGGAAACCCGGTGCTGATGAGCTCTCAAGTACGCACAGAAAATCGTTAACAAAGAAAGTGAGCAGAGTTGGGCTAATCAGCACCGGGGGTGTACAGTAACGAAGTACATTTACTTGAGTATTGTACTTATGTATGCTTTTTGAGTATCTATACTTTAACAGAGTATTGTATTGTTCTTGATCTATTCATGCAGATGTCCCAGTAACTGTCGGGGTTGAATTTATCTCCATTTTGAAAACAGGAGAAACAAGTCCCTGGGTCCAGTTCTTAGGAAAGTTGCCTACACTTAAAGCTTTGTTATAGAATAGTTCATCCTATAGTTTAGGATGGGCACATGAAAATTTTTGCTTGTGTGCCAGATCATTTCATGCTTAGTTTCCTTTGAGTTTCTTTATTTTTGCATTAAGTTGTAGTTTAGTGATTCAGATGCCTAGGGGATTCTGTGAGTCTTTAATTGCCAGCTCTAAATTCTTTAGTTTATGTAGTTTTGTTCAGGGAGTATGTTGATGTTTAACTGTTTAAAAGTCATTTAAAGTTGATCTTTAAAGTTGATGCTTAACTGATTTAAAGTAATTTAAAGTGACCCAAATATCACCATTTTGTAAGGCCAACTCTTCTGATTTATGGTTCTTCAGATTGTTCTACTGCTCCCATAAACTGTTTATGGACTCCTCACTTTCAATCGGTTGCATGTGCATAAATGTGTTATTTGGCTCTCTGAATCTAATCATTTATCATCTTTTGTTTTTTTCTGCTTATTTCCTATTTGTTTTAACAGAGAAATTTAGGTGATCTTAATTAAGATATGATTCAGGTCATAAACTGTGAGATTAATCCCTGCATTACTGATGAGTTTAGGTTGATTCCAGAAAGGTGTCTAATAATATTCGGATCTTGTGACTGAAACTGCAATTGGAATGAAAATCTGGTTTTGGGGCCCAATCTGTATCCCACCTAACAATGTACCAGCTTACTGGGGGCCGAAGTGTGTCACCTGCCTGTTTATCTCCGTTCTTTGGACATTTATGACTGTGCTCAGACCAGGAAGATTTTAAATTTTTTAACAGCTTAACAAGTTGGAAAGGAAGGCACACCCACAAGACAGAAAAGGATTATAAATCTGTTACTGTGTATAATCTACAGTCAACGTTCATTATCTACTGTTGTGTGTGATCTACCCAAAAAAAGCTGTCCTTCTTTCTCTGCTCTTTCTCGTCTCACCCTCACACACGTTGTAACACAGCAGGTTGCTTTAATTCGACATTTGTTACCTATTATGGTCACGCTGCAGGAGATGCAAAAAAAGCCTTTTCTGACCAGCTGCCTCTCTGATGATGTTTCCGCAGCAGATCAGGGACAGCTCCCTGATGTTTATCTAATTGCCAACTTTGCATAAAAGCCAGGTTAAAAAAAAAAAAGAATATATGCAGAAATATTATATGTATATTCTGAAAGATATTTTAAAAAATATCCAGCCACAAAAGGCACTAATATATATATATAGATATATATATATAGAAGGGAGAGGAGAGGATGAGGAAGGAGTGACCGACGAGAGACGATGTCTGCCTCTGTAGTGAGTCCGATGACGGAACCTTAAGAGTGAGACCGAGAGATCCGATTTCGTGGGTATGACGCGAGGGCGAGATCGGAGCATGACTCTGGACACCGAGAGAATAGCATTGCAGTCCGAGGGGACTAGGGTCAACCTGTCTGAACCGGCCCTAGTTAGAGAGCGCGTATCCGAAGACAGGTCGTTCCCGAGACGCTTCCGAATAGATGAACCAGAGCCTGGATAGACCCCTGAAGGATCAAGGGGACGCCTCTGAGATGAGACTGGCTCTTGAAACCGGGGGGGGGATCGAGTCCTCCCACCATCGGCGAGATCACCGAAGACGTTCTCCTCCCTACAGGAAACACCTTAAACGAGTAGAGAGGCCCTCCCTGGAGAGGAAGACGGGGAGAGCCTGTCGAAATCAGCAAGGACCTTTTGACCCGCTCAGGTCACGCAAACCGTCAATAGACGAGCTAAGGCATGGCCCAGCGCACTATGGAGCTCCTCGATCTGGAGAGGTCCAAGAGGAGTCGACTGTGGAGAGCCGAGGGGCACGGGAGCAAGACGTAGTGTATGACAGAATGCTGAGTCTTGAGGCAGGATTTCGATGGAGGAGAGCGCGGGAAGCGGGGAGGAGGAGAGATTCCGGATTGATTGATGGAATGTCTATACGGCGGGGTCCTGAGGAGGGAGACGGAGTGAGGAGAGTCGAATGACACGAGAAAACGACGAAAGAGGGCGGGGGGCGAGGAGGAGAGATGGACAGACGGAGAGAGAAGAGAGATACACACAACAACACGCACAGTGGGAGCAAAAAAAAAAAGTATTATATTTAGTTCAGCCACTGATTGTGCAAGTTCTCCCACTTAGAAATAAACGATGGGAGAGGTCTGTAATTTTCATTCATAGGTACACTTCAACTATGAGAGACAAGATGAGAGGGGGAAAAAGAACACATTGTAGGATTTTAAAAGAATTTAATTGTAAATTATGGTGGGGAAAAATAAGTATTGGGTCAATAACAAAAAGTTCACCTCAACACTTTGTAACATAACCTTGTTGGCAATGACAGAGGTCAAACATTTCCTGTAAGTCTTTCACAAGGTGGCACACACTGTAGCTGATATTTTGGCCCATTCCTCCATGCAGATTCTCCTCTAGAGCAGTGATGTTTGGGGACTACCTCCATAAATTTTTCTATGGGGCTGAGGTCCGGGAGACTGGCTAGGCCACTCCAGGATCTTGAAAATGCTTTTACCGGGGCCACTCTTTTGTTGGCCCGACGCGGTTGTGTTTGGGATCGTTGTCATGCTGGAAAAGACACCCCAGCCATGTTCCATCTTCAGTTCTTCTCACTGATGGAGGAGGTTTCACGGATCAGTCGATCCTGTCCCCTGTGCAGGAAAAAACAGCCCCAAGCATGATGTTTCCCACCCCAATGCTTCACAGTAGGTATGGTGTCTTGGGATTGAGACTCAGCATTATTCTTCCTTCCAAAGACGACGAGTTGGAGTTTTTACCGAAAAGTTCTATTTTTGGTTTTCATCTGAACCACATGATATTCTCCCAATCCTCTTTTGGATCATCCATATGCTCTCTGGCAAACTTCAGACGGGCCTGGACATGTACTGGCTTAAGCAGGGGGACACGCCTGGCACTGCAGGATCTGAGTCCCTCTCGGCGTAGTGCGTTACTGATGGTAGCCTTTGTTACTTTGGTCCCAGCTCTCTGCAGGTCATTCATCAGATCCCTCCGTGTAGTTGTGGGATATTTGCTCACCGTTCTCATGATCATTTTGACCCCACGGGATGGTCTTGTATGTCTTCCATTTTCTTACAATTGCTCCCAGAGTTGATTTATTCACAACAGCCTGCTTGCCTATTGTAGATAAACTCTTTCAAGCCTGGTGGAGGTCTACAGTTTTCATCCTGGTGTCCTTTGACAGCTCTTTGGTCTTGGCCATGGTTGAGTTTGGAGTCTGACTGTTTGAGGAGGTGGACAGGTGTCTTTTATACAAATAACGAGGTCAAACAGGTGCCATTAACACAGGTAACAAGTGGAGGACAGAAGAGCTTCTTAAAGAAGAAGTTACAGGCCTGTGAGTGCCAGACATCTTGCTTGTTGATTGACAATTAAATTCTTTAAAAATCCTACAATGTGATTTCCCATTTTGTCTCTCATAGTTGAAGTGTACCTAGGATGAAAATTACAAACCTTTCTCATCTTTCTAAGTAGGAGAACTTGCACAATCAGTGGCTGACTAAATACTTTTTTTCCCCACTATATGTTTTGTGTGTATATGTATGTGTATATATATACATATATATATATATATATATATATATATATATATATATATATATATATATATATAATATACAAACGTATGTGTATATGTATATATGTTTATATGTGTATATCTTAAGGAGGAAATCAGCGATTTCTTTCCATTTCAGTCCTCACACCTCCATATCTCTATATAACTCTTTATTTAGGGGTTTGTTTTACCAATTAAGCATCTGGTCTTCCCGAAGTCAGCCCGGAGGCAAGCGGACAGGGGCAGTGCGTATCGCAGGCCACTGCACACGGTCCCTCTCTACCCACCTGACTACCTCATCCATCCTGAACGCCTCATCTATGACTATGTTGAAAAGGAAGTGAAGGTCAGTGACTCACTGTATACTAACTCATACACATGTACATTCAAAGGTTTGGAAAATGTATACTTTTTATCACCATTGATATTTTTGTATTTTTATGTACCATTGAACTGACTGAAAGAGACAATGATGATGCAAATGTCAGACATCACATGTAGGCTTAATTGCTGTGTCTGAGAGGCCAGTTGGGAATCATCCCCAAGTTCTGCAACAGTGACCCCTGCAGGTCGTCAATGGGCATGTTTTACATCCAAACCCTATGTTCTCCAGGGACAGACACCATAATATTGCAACTCTGACCAGGAAGAAATATAACCCCATTTACAGCAACTTTTACACCAATGTACTACTGGCAATTATTGCTAATTTGCTATAAAATAAAAACTAATTGTTAGCACAACTGAGACCTGTTCATCTGTTCAATAAAGCGAGTAAATGACCTTCCTTGCCTTCCAGTTCCTAGGCCATTTGACATGGGTGTCTTGCTCTCTGAATCCATCGAGCAGAGACGAGCTGTTGCAGCTTCTTGACACTGCCAGGGTGAGGACATTTTAATCCCACTGAATGGTACATGCCACTTAAAAACCTAATCTGTCTTATTCTTTTCCTCATAGAAACTGAAGGTTCTGCCTTTGCACACAACTGTAGAGCAAGACTGCATTCTCAGCCTGTCTGCACGCTGTCTGCTTCTCACATGGAGAGATGATGAGAAACTCCTGCTGCGAATCCCTACACATGAGATAGCTGCTGCCTCCTACCTCCGTGATGATGCACTGCATCTGTTAGTGCTCAAAACAGGTACAATGAGGTCAGGGTGCCCTAGCAATAAGCAATTATTGGGCAACTTGGGCAAAATATGTTGTCACATTTTAAGGCAGAGAGTCAAGCTTTTTAAGCCTCAAATTGGAGCCCACAGACCAGTTTTAGCACTACATTAACATAATTTTGCACTAAACAGTTCTAGAGATTAATTTGGGAGGGACTATCTGTTGTGGAGCTCCCTGGAGAACGACATTTCTACAAGGACCATTTTTGGTTTGCATTCGCACCACCAGCAAGAACACTGTGTTACGCTGAAGTGACGTAAATCGTGCAAATTTTGCTTAGATGACTCAATCGTGTCTCAAACCTCCTCCACTGCATATAGGCTCAGTAAAGCCTGGACTTCACTTTCAGTCCAGTATGTGCTTTTTTTTCAGTTTTAAGCATCAGAGGGCCGTTTTCATAAAGATTCTTAGTGCTAAGAGTAGCTCGTATTGATGAAATTCTAAAATAATTCTTAGAATTGTGGGTGTTTCCCCCTCGAGTAGATTTTCGAGTAGATTATTGTAAAGACAAAAGTGATTCATACAGCACCTTAACCCCTAAAAGAGCTCCTAAGGTGAACAGCTGTTAGAAGTAGGGAGGAGGAGTTTTCGGAGGCTTTGTAACCTTTTCTGGCCTGATGAAGATCGTCAACTCTTTTTCTGAGGTCCTTGGAAATCTCCTTTGCTGGTGGTAGGATACACTTCCACAAATGTGTTGTGAAGACCAGACGTTGACAAATCTTTGTTCTTTAAATACAACAATCCAACTCGCACCTGATTGTCATCCCATTGACTGAAAATGCCTGATATAACATACAATTGCCACTTAGACATGTTTGATTGGGTTCTCTTTATTCACTCTTAGAACTTCTAACTCTTAGAAAACCTAATGACATTTTAAATCATATAGATGCATAAACACAGAAAACTCTACAGGGTTCACAAACTTTTAAGCACCACTCTAAAGGGGTCTAAGGATAGAAACATATGGGTTTCAGTTTTTGTAACTACAAGGTGAACTTATATACTTGGTGTTCCTCAACGATGTTCCTGATAAACTAAGCCAAGTAAGTGTATTTGATCATATTTACGATACCTTTGTAACTTGTACAACCTTCTGAATATATTTCAGGTTTGAATGTGGATACCGTTCTAGGAGGGGATAGCCTAGAGAAAAGGCCTACAGGTCTAGAGACTCGCAGACAGACCATGAGCAATGCTGACCCTCGACCTGCAGGGGGCACCATGGAGCGTCGCCACACAATCTGTGGGTTGGACTGGAAGCCGTCATCTCGTCACGAGTCCAAGCAGAGCAGCACTAGTACGGCCGGAGTGGGGTCTTCCGGTGGTGGTGGAGGAGGAGGAGGAGGAGGCAGTGGTGGAGGCGGCAGTCTGGAACGGAGGCAGGTTGGGGGCAGCTGGGAGAGGCGTCAAACTCGCAGGCCATGTGGAGGGAGCTGGGAGAAGAGACCCATGAGCGGGAGCTGGGAGAGACGGTTCATAACAGGCAGCTGGGAACGCCGTGGAGGTGGAGGAGGTGTTGTGGGAAGTTGGGAGAAGAGACACAGACCTGGTGGGAAAGCAGGAGGCAGCTGGGAGAGGAAGCATGGACATGGAGGCAGCTGGGAGCGCAGACAGGCCTACATGGGGAGCTGGGAAAGGGGCAAAGCTTATGGCAGCTGGGAGAGGAGGAGCCACAACCCACTGGAACCTACACCCTGCCCTGACGCTTACTGCAACCTAGTTGTACTGGCTGTGGAGAACAGGGTGAGAGATCTCGGGTGGTCAATTATGGTGGCTGGGTGGGTGGATGGATGGATGGATGGATGAATGGATGGATGGACGAACGGATGCATGGATGGACGAATGGATGGATAAATGGATGGACAAAGGGATAGACGGAAGGATGGATGAACAGATGGATGGATGGATGGATGACAGATGGATGGATGGATAGATGAATAAATGAATGGACAAATGAATAGACAGAAGGATTTATAAATGGATGGATGAATTGACAGAATGGAAGGAAGAATTAATGGATTTGAAAAACAAATTAAGAGATACTGTGCAAAAGTCTTAGGCCACCATTAGATTAAATATACCATTGTTTTAGAAATGGTACCATGAATCTTAAAAAAAGAAAATCCTTGATATAAACGGTTGATCATACTATCCAGCACTACTTTGCAAGCATGGTGAAGTCTTTGTGTTAGTATGCACTACTGGAAGTGGAATCCTCTAGGACCACACTCATTCATTTATTCATTCATTGTCTTATCCGCTTATCCTAGTCAAGGTCACAGGAGAGCCGGTGACTAGCCAGCAACACAGGGCGCAACGCAAGAACAACTCTAGACAGGTCCCCAATCCATTGCAGGGCACATACACTCACACACATGTTCACACTCTAAGGGGTACTTTGGAAACACCAATTAGCCTAACACACATGTCTTTGGAATGTGGGAAGACACTGGAGTACCTGGAGAAAACCCACGCGAACATGGCAAACTCCACACAGGCCTTGGTCAGGATCGAACCAGGGATCTCAGAGCTGTGAGACGACAGTGCTGACCACTGCACCACCCCCCTAGGGCCACACTGTTTTATTTAAATTAATTGAAACTGACTTCAGTTGATGTCAGATGGTTTCTAATATGACAAAGCATAAAAGAGATACACAGATGGCTATATGGATTGTCGGATAGATGCTTATCTGCTTAAACAGACAAATCGATTTTCTATTCTTTTCTAAAAGTGGGTCTCCTGTCAATATTTTCCAGAAGGAATTGATCTTGATGACCTTAAAATTTCTCTCATGTCCATCCAGAGCAGTCCAGTCCATACCATGTCACACAATGCAGTGCCGCACAATATACAGTGGTGTGAAAAAGTGTTTGCCCACTTTCTGATTTCCTATTTTTTTGCATGTTTGTCACGCTTAAATGATTTGGAACATCAATTTAAATATTAGTCAAAGACAACACAAGTAAACACAAAATGCAGTTTTTAAATAAAGATGTTTATTATTAAGGGAGAAACAAATCCAAACCTACATGGCCCTGTGTGAAAACGTGATTGCCCCCTAAACCTAATAACTGGTTGGATCACCCTTAGCAGCAACAACTGCAACCAACCAACAAAGAGTCTTTTACAGCATTGTGGGGGAATTTTGGC